>VOMN01021594.1:0-29126 GCA_014899125.1 Orchestia grillus
TACAGCCCCTACTATTGCCCGCCCTACAGCCCCACTCTCGCCCGCCCTACAGCCCCCACTCCTGGGTACCTCAGAACCCAGGGCACTCGTTATAAGAAGGAGCTCTCAGCAGGGTCCAGGTTGGAATGCCAGCATTGCTACCACTAGGCGGCAATCGAGCGACCGGCAAGCGGCACCATCACAAGTAATGCCTAATTAAGACGGTTCTCTTGATCTTTATTGGACACTCTACTCACACAATGATCCTAGAGCGCACTCGGTCTTCGATAAGCTGCCAGACCAACAATGTTGATAAATAATTTCGAGTCTATGACGTCAACAGTAAACAGAGTGGATGGACTTCAGTAATAACGTGGGTCTATTTCTCTCTCAAAAAAGGAAATAGATCTGCTGCTTCAAAAACTAAACAAAATTTCTAACTTCGTCATCGGGTTAGAAGTTACTATTCTTTAACAGCTAACCAACTTTTAAAGCTTAACGCAAAGCCACGAGGTGAAACAAAGTAAACATAGGTAAATATTGATATTTCCTTCAGCTAAAGGGAACTGTTTAGAGGGTAACTATTTTCATGGGAGAGTCCACTCCTCCTGAAGATTAAAATTACGAGTTCCTTCATTCCCGACTCTCACGTCTCACGAAAACACGTCTCTGTACGCAAGGTGGCAGCAAGTTTAAGGTTCTTGCCACCGGAAACTTGGTTTGAAATAAACGCTACAATAATACCTATCAAATGGCGGATTCGAGTCTGAGAACAAAGTATAAAAACTCCAGTATTTTGCTACAGCAAAATTTCAAACATAATTAAAATTAAACAGATATGTAACACGTACTACAATTCCGACAGCGTATACATGTGGAATAACTCTAGAAAAGCGGCGTCAACATGTAGCTCTTCTACGCGGACAGCAATTTTTAACAACCCAAGTAACATTAGTAAAAGTGAGATCTTATTTTACCGGTGCCATTGGCGCTAGAGGAGATATTAACCCAAGAACAGATTAAAGCAGTTCTTCCAGATCCAGAAATAACACAGATGTCACTCTACAGCCCCATGCTGTGGAGGAAAATTCAAGATATTGGACTAGAAAATGTATGACATGGGCTACAGGCGCAATAAAACCATCAGTATTAGCAGCAGCATGAAAATTAGTGTCAACAGAGACCAACATAAGCATCAGTATCAAAAGCGGTATCAGCAGGAAGATCAGGGCTGCAGCACCAGCATCAAGTAGCGTCAGCAGCAGGACAGATGAGATAGGGCGGCCACTAGGCGCTTCACTGCCGCATGAAGGCATGCGCAGAAGAAATGACTGATTAGAAGGTGGTTCACCCCGACTCGCTGCTCCCTATGTGCATCTTCCCGAGTAAAAACTGCACTAAATAAACGTAGACATGATATAGTATATATAATGATGGCGAGAGCAAAAGTATTAATTTTGGTCACCAGAATGCGCTTGGCGCTCGTTAAAAATTTCTGGAATAGCTACATTGAAGCTAATGGTGTACGAGCGACAACGAATCCCTTTCATGGAGAGAATGTACTGAAGCCTTTTACGTCACCAAAAAATGAATTTACAAAACTATTCGCAGGAAGTTCGCAGCAAGAGCATGTTAAAAGCAGTACATTCCTGATGGATCTTGCGCAGATAACGGCTACAGATTGATTGAGGCATCGGTCTGAGAAAATAGCAAGGTTTTAGGACAGATTTACGATCGATCTACATTATCGCACGTCATAAAAATAACCAAATATTTGGAACACATGACACACCTTCAGATCTAAGGACAATTTGAGACGGATTGAGAATAGCGAAACGATCATTGCACCAGGTGTCGCTCAAACTTAGAATCTGCTGTCTCGAGTATCCACAATGTTTATGCCAGTAAAGGCCATTGTAGACTCTGAAGGCAGTAAACGCGCTTCCTAATCCAAGCCCGTGCGTGACGAACTCAATAATAAAATGGCATACAAATGTAACGAAATTTTTCAAATACAAACACAACGCTCATATAGAGCTTATACACACCAACTGTGAGGAACAGGCATGAAGCAGAAAGTGATTACTTTATGTTGTAGGTTTTGAAAATGAAAGCGATAATTGCCCTAGTCCTCACCGAGCGCTACAAAATTTAAAATGACTGTTTTTAACACAAATATGAATCTGTAATGAAGGTTCAAAATTTTGTCTTGTCATTACTGATTAACAGGACTCTACAATGAAACACAGCAACGTAATTTACATGTCACTCAATTTGTTCTCTAATATTTACATTCATTTGCAATTCATAAGCCCAAAATTCCTCGTATTGTCAGCATCCATTTACAGTCAACAGACTACGGTAAAATAAGATCTTACTTTTACTAATGTTACTTGGGTTGTCAACAGATATAGTGTTGTTGCACAGCCTTTAGGATGTACATGAGCACTGTGCACGTAACCAACATTAGCAACTCTAACACACGCAGCAGACACGACAACAGCTCACCTGGGAGAAGTTGAGGCCATTGAGAGGCATGCACTGTTCCTGGACCTCCTCCACAGTACCCGTGACTTTGGTCATCTTCTCGGCTTCCTGCGCCAGGTACAAGTCCAGCACGGGCACCCCCCTGCTCCTGATGTCGCTCTCTGTCAAGCTGTTCACCATCAGCATCACCCACACCGGCCGCTTACGCTCCCAATTGCCTGATTCACACAAAAATAATGTAGAAGAACGTTAATGAAATTCATTTTTAAACTGAAGTACTGGAAATAATGATAGCGCACTTTTAAATTTGTTTAGAAATTTATTAATACTGCTACAAATGTTATAAATTTTTTACTGTATAAGGACAATTTAACCAGATTTTAATATTGAATCACAATACCCACGCGAGATTATTTTTCAAAACGTAATTAGACAAATCATGAGCTCGTAAGTAATATTGGTTAGTAATAAAGATAGCACATTATGTTGAAATTACATTTGACAAGGCAGAAATAACCATTTTGAGCAATGAACTCAAGTTACTAACAATTACACGTATTCCTTTTTCATAGAAGCACATCAACACAACGGTTATTCACCGAATGACAGGACTGTGCATGGTATTTTTGCCCAACATTCTTTTATGGCAGTCCCCCTAGTGTTTCTTTTTCCTCATATCGTTCTCCATTAGAGCAAACCCGTTGTGATAAAATGCCCCACAGAGTCCCGATGGGATTGAGGTCGGGAGACTTAGCAGGCCAACTCAAGATTTCGATATTGCTATCGCTAAGCCAATTGGTAGAAAGCCTTGCAGTGTGGATGGCTCCGTTATCTTGGTGGAAGGTGACGTGTTGTGAATGATGTTCGGCCACAAACGGAAGAAGACTCGTTTCTTAGACTTCTGTATACTTCTGTACGTTTCGTTTAATTTCCATTGTCACAAGACTCGCCGTTCCGTTGATGGAAACAGCTCCCCACATCATGAGGGATCCTTCCCCAAAAAGCCGCTTGCTTAAGATTTGATTCTCTTTTCTTAAGTTTTGTCAATAGTACTGAGAACCATCAGGTCCATACAAGTTGATCTTTATTTCATCTGAAAAAATCATTTCAGACCAATTTCTAATGTTTTCACTGCACTTTCTCCCGCACCCACTCCTCTTTAATAAGCTGATGCACCTGCGTAAATGGTGGCACAGTCTTACGCTTTTTGCACACAAAATTTTTTGATGAACCCAAAATTTGTCTTACTCTCCTCGGTGTTACATTCAAGTTTAACAGCTTTTGAAGCTGTTTCCCGTTCGAGAAGCTTCACGGAGCAGCCTTCGGCGACGGAGCTTTAGTTTTTGTTGACGTCCACTCGATTTCTTCTGCCCATTAGTATCTGGATTTTGCGAGTAGTTACCTATCGCCTTCCTGGATCTCTGCACCGTTTTATAAATCTCAAAATAAGCGAGTCCTTCACTTTTCAAAGCACTTATTTGACCTTCTTCATGATCCGCAAGACCACTCTTTCTTCCCATGGTGATAATTGCCAATAAAATGTAGATTTATGATTTTTAAGTATGCAGTACAACTCATTGTCATGCCGGTGTTTAGTTTTAACCTGTTTCTTCACCGCCAGGGTCAGAGTAATACAGAAATAGAATTTCTTTCAAAACATGCATCTTTATTTCTAACCAATATTGCCTATGAGTTGATGATTTGTCTAATTACTTTTTGAAAATAATCTCATGAAAAAATCGTGATTCAGTATCGAAATCTGGTCAAATTGCCCTTATTCAATAATAATTTAAAAACATTTGGAGCAGTATCAATAAATTTCTAAACAAATTTACAAGTGTTCTATCATTATTTCCACTACTTTATGCTGAAAATGTACATGACAATAAGACCCTGTCAGGATGATGCGGCACCGACGGCACGCATGCAGAGGGTCTGTTATATGACTCATATGCTGCGAGAAAGGACAGAAATATGTACGATGAGACGCTAGCCTAACTGCACCACCAAGGCCACGACTACTCCTACAACAAGTGTCGCCGATATTAAAGCGAGAGATTAGGGCTGGTAATCGAGGAATGCTGAGGTCACCGTGCCAGGGGTAGGTATGTATACCAGCCAGCGATGCGGAGATGGTCTAATGCAGGGAGCCGGAACTGAGCGCAGCTGGAGGAGTTTCAAGAGAAGTATAGGGACGATCGCATCAAGTGTACCGCAACGGAGTAGTTCGAAACTTTCATGGAAAATTCCGAAGGCGTTTCAAGATCGTCAAGTTAGAAAAATGAAAGATGTGATACGAGTACACTTCTTTACGATAAGCTTGCCGATGAAAATTCAATAATAATAACTTCGCCAAATCAGCAAAATCCATTCGGATTTGCGGCCATTCGGTTCAGCAAAATCAAATGCAGAATGGCCAATCGCAAATGGTGTACAATTTTTTTCCGTGTAGAAAATATAAATTCAATAAGTACAAATCAAACAGAAGGAAATAAATCCTCGAAAAAAACTTCACGAAGGATAAACAATATTGCTCATTTTGAAGGAGAAATAACAGATTGGCATGCTCTAGTAAATATCAAAACGCTAGTCTAATTTGCGAGGTAAATCATTCTTGCTTCCCATTCTCTACACATGAAAAACGATGCAGGCAAAGGTAGTGAAAGTAAGCGCCAGAGTAATCTCAGCTGGTCAGAGACTAATTTAGTTACTTTGCCTGATAAATGAAGCAAAGAGCAAGATGGGCTATCCGGAGCCGTTGCAGCACGCCTACCTAACAGGCACAGTCACCTCGCCCGATGTAACACAAGGGAAGCAAAAATTGAAGATGAAGATGAAGCAAGAATTTCCACTCGCACAAGCATCATGAGTAGCAGTTCAGAATGAAAGGTAAAGTTTACCTAACACAGGGAACATTAACTCGGTTCAGCGATTGCACACTGTGAAGGGACGTTAATGTTAGCTAGCTTTTAAGGAGAGACATTATTGTCCGATATCTCTATAATTTGACTGACCGAACGAATTTTCTAACTGAGCCACAGAATGAAGTCAGCGTAATTACATCATAGAAATTTAACACAAGACGAAGAGGGGCATACATGTAGATGCAGGCATAATTTAAGCTCGATAATATTCCCATTCCAAAGCCCACTTCACCAAGCAAATGAAATCGACTGATATCATGTATGTACTTAAACTTACATACTTAAAATGAAAAACACGTACAATTATCATCTGAACATTGTTGTACGAAAAAAGTGCGAAAATCTAACGGAGGTGTGAGTTTCACCATTGCCTCCTATATCAACCATTGCCTCCGATATAGATATAGGAGGCAATGGTTTCACTGCCCACAGCGAGGCTTCCGAAAAACAATAACAAAGTCGTAAACTAGCTCTGCCAGGTTATTTTCTAGGTTGTGTGAGATAATCAGATAAGCAGACGAGTATTTTTGATCCGTTTACCAAACGACTTTGGCGTATGGGTGAGTGGGAATAACTGGTGTAGTGGTGTCTATGAACGTAGTTTTCAGCCATGTTTTCGTCTTAACGAAACATGATGCATACGTATTTTTATACTTTGGTGATGAAATAATTTTGTTTGTTTATTTTGTTAGAAGAAGTACGAGTTGATTAGATGTTCATAGATTATGGTGGACGGATACTTGGAAGAGCGCCTTCGAATGGCGTGGTTTTAGCATACCAAGCATGATGTGGGGTATGAAATGTTAGCTTTGGTTACATTCTACTATCAAAGCCTTGCGTGCCCAACACTCATTAAGCGTTTTTTGATAGCAAGGATAGTTCCACGAGTTCACGCGTCGGTAAGTTAGAATAAATGCGCGTAAATCTTACATTCGCAGCTGCAAAGTTTGGAAATATAATTCATTCTTCAAAGAAGTTCATTTTCATATTGATTGCTATTCTAACTTTTTGAATCTTTATGAAGAGGATTTTTTCTGACAGTCAAAACTGAAAATAAATATTGGGACCACGTAGTATAAATAGAGCAGTAAACTAGCAGCTGTGTGTTCAGAGTTTGACTCCAAAGATACAACAGCTAAGACACCGAATGGAGCCAATGTCTGGTATTATTTTCATAAAATAAATCCCACATTGCAAAGAAGCAGGCTCTCTTATTAGACAGAACCGCGGCGCCGAGTTTACACCAACAGCCTCGATCTCAGCGGACGAGCTCTGTAATTTGGCACTCCGCAAAACCGATCGATTTTCACAAGTGTCAGTTACTACGGGACCACAGAGAGTGAGAGAGATCCTTTTTCGGCGCCTCGAAAACTACGAGTACAAAAACGACAAAAAATAAGACTTGGTGCACAAACGAAAAAAAACACGGAAAACAGAACTCGAGTTTACACGATATGAGCGGTCGCCTGATTGATCAGACGCAAGCTTATCAACACATGCAATGATATCCATCTTCCTTATCGCGCTCGGAGTAACATGCTGAAGACTCACGTCAGTCTTCACGAGTGTAGAGCAACAATGAACAACTACATACATATGATGTGAGAGCCGATTAAAGCAGTTCGATTCAATCACAAAAGTGTATACGTTTGTTTTCAGGAATGAAATGGATAGTAAAGGCTAAACTTGACGTATTATCAATTTACACGGTTCGGAGGATTCACAGTAAATAGGTTCAATATGCTTGAAGCTAAGTCCCTTTAATTAGTAGTTGATGGTTAATTTTCTTCGTGGGTAACAAGGGATCGAGTTATACTTTGAGCACTCGTAGAGAAATAAAAATGAAGGGTGATTAAGAAAATAGTGGACATGCAGCAGAGTTGACCTTTATACTTGTAAATCTATTAGAACAAGCGATGGCAGTTGTCCTTTCGGCCTAGGTAAAGAAAAATTTGACAGGAAGTGATGTCGAAGACAGAGAAACGGGATGTATGTGTTCACGAATACTAATGAATCAATTATCAACGTTTTTCTAGGACAAAAAATTAATATTACAAAGTTGAGAGTAAATTTTCGTTTGTTTCCTAGAGCCGTCCCGATAACGCAGACAAGAGGGCCCGCCCCGCAGGCCAGAGGTATTGAAAGGCAGTCGCTCACCATTCCGCACTGCAAGTCGGGAAAGCAGCTCATAACAATACTTGCTGACACTAAAGCAATTAAAATCTGAATTTCAATGAACTTCAAGTGTGAAAGGTTTTTGTTAATTTTCAAAAGTTAGAAGGCAAAGTTTCACGCAGTAGAGAAGCTTGGATCGCGAACATATGTAACCCACTCAGGGTAAATTAAGCTAAGTGAAGGGTTGTGAGGAAAATTTAGTTTACAGAATTTCAAAGTTAAGAACAGGCGGTGGTAAAGGCGATCTTGGGCAGGTGTGAGCTAAGATTCAATAAATCTGAGCATTGGTTAAAATAGTAATGGATGTAAAATGGCTGCTCCATCATCTGAACTGACCACATCCGAGTGTCACACATTGTACCCAGACCAGCAGAAAAGGAGGAGTTCTTCATGGCTACACAATTCAGCTTAAATCACTTTTCTTGCCCCAAGAACAGGGAAAAATGAGTTTTTGATGAGTAATTATTTCACAGCTCAACAATAAAATATCAATTGAGCATCTATTTTGTAATTGTAACCAGATCGAGGCACAGGTAATTTTGACATAGGGTCAATGCATGCAATGATAGATTTTTCAGAGACATAACGTTCATTACTAAATAATATAAGCAATCCATCCGCACACTTTCCTAAGTATATATGAGCCCGGACCACGAAACTCTTCGCGACTGAACTCACAACGTTAGAATTTATTTCTTCACTCCTGCATGAACAAGCTCAGTACTGGATTATGCGATTCAAATTATCTCGCACAACCTTGAAAATAACCTGGCAGAGCTAGTTTACGACTTTGTTGTTGTTTTTAGGAAGCTTAAAAGTTTTGATGGACCATACAGAAAACTCACTGCACTCTAAACTAGAATAATTGATTTTCCCGTGTCTCCCACAAACATATCGTCCCCCGGAGTGTTTCTCAAGAGGAGATCAAATTCTTCACCATTTCGTGAATGTAATGTTTAAAAATGACTCGGAAATATTTGAACGCTGGATGTGAAGCAGCAGCAGAAAGAAGCCGCGCACCGACTCAATACCGGGAATTTTTTACCCTTTTACATTGCTTATCTTCTAAATACATGCGGGCCTTCCTAAATCCCTGCCCGCTCACTTTCATGATCTAATTGATGAATAATATTTCCTGTTTAACTAATTTCGGGACAATACCATAATTAATCGTTGAAATAGGAATGTTTTGCTAAAATTCGATAGCTACATTCGAAATCTTTTGTGGTGTTTTTAGGTTTTCAGAATATTAGAATATTTCAGTCTATTTCTGATAGTTTCCTTTTTCTCTTCTAAGTGACACTTGTTTGCGCGGCTTATTCTTCGTTTTCACAGACCAAATACTTTATCCTAATTTGCGGGTATTCTAATCTGACTTCCCCACTGCAACGCAACAATTCATTCTATGGCACGGCATTTTTGTAAAATGTGTGTGTTCTGTCCCAAGAAAATAAAATCTATCCATTCTCGCTTCACTCCATCAGTTCCCTGAACTGACTTCCCTGGACCATATCTTGCACTCTCACTCTTCGCGAGACGACTCGCCCTACTCGTACCGTGACTCGTTTGATTCTTGCTGCACGAGTTGTGTGGTCGAGGCGGCTTGGCTGCTTGAGGTGATCAGAATATGCATGGCATTCATATGACCTGCCACCTGCGCTGTGGCAATCAAGCATACCTGCCAGGTCTCACCTACAGTCTAATACAGCTACTCCTTGTCACAGAGCTTCACGATTAAAAAACACTACCATTTGAAAACAATTGCAATATACCTCAAATGCGCTTACATTTTTCTCGGCGTTTTTAATTTGCACTAGGGAGGATGATAAGACTATTTACAATTTTAGTTGAAAAAACTGCTTAAATAATCCAACGTATTAAAATATATTGCTCAATTCTTATTTTTTATACATACATATGTTAAAATTTTAACCCTAAAATAAGTCCTCTAGTGCTAAATGCACGTAGAAATAAGCTAAGTGTCCTCCATACGACATAACGTCGTATATGCGATACAAAAAATTTTACATAAAGCGAGTTCAATTTCCTACATAGGGACGTTCACTTAACACTAACACCAAAAATGACGTAAACATAAAGCTTGAAATTTCCATGGATTCGGCGAGGGTGCGTCGTAATAAAACACGTCGCATGCACTCTAGTTTGTTTGGCCGCATAAACATAGCAATTGGACAAACGTGATAACAGCTTATACTCCAAAGTCCGCAGCTCTCAAATAAAGCTGAGTTGCGAGTAAAAGTTGTGTACGTAACGAAACACAAAGCACACACTCGGCACAGCAAGGTGCCTCCAAAACACACGGTAAAGAAGACAATGAGAATGTTGTCGCGTCGCTCGGCTCAAGAGCACGGACACGTTCGTAGGGTCACGCACACCCAAACAATGGGGAGCGGACCTTGATACAATCAACCACGAAAAAATCAAGCCTTCTCTAATGTAACATTGATCGTCCGCTTCCGTATGTTTCTGCGTTATTTAAATTTCCCGTTCGTTATCTAAAAGTTTACATCAAAATCTTCAACTCTAGCACGAAGCTCCGCCTAAATACGGTACAAGCAAAACAGCTGAGCATCCCGAGACACCCAGCGTTGAGCTTCAACAGCCGCAATGAAGTGGTAACAATGCAAGAACGGACGGTGTGTACCCCTCACCTTGAGCGAGTGAGGTATGCTTTTGCTTTTCACTATAAGCTACTGTGTAGCGCGGTCTTAACACGCTAAACTTGTTCACGCCAGGGCTCGTTATCAGCTAGATGTTGTGCTATGTTAGGCCCACTAATGTTACGGCTTACACCCTTCTAAAGCATGTATTAATTACGGGACTGAGTTTTATGTGACTTGCTACAAGGAAGAATTGAATACGGCGCACATGAGCTCACAGGCACAACCAACAGTTTCTAGTTAAGGATTTAGTAGTGGAAACTAAAGAAAGGCTAAAAAGGAAGTTACAGTTTCATTGGTGTTATCCAATGAGGGAGTGAATGGAGAAGTTACATAAATATTTGTTAGATAGCATCGTCGCTAGTTTACACAGCTTGGCCGAGTGAAATGCAGCATCGCAGTAAAACGGTCATACGTATTTTATGCGACGGAAGAAAACACAGTCCGTTCAGGTAAATAGAGTAAAAGATGAATTAAACCTATGTATAAATGAAGCTGAAAAAGTGATTTAGTACAATGATAAGTAACTCAGAAAACAAGGAGAAGTCACCCAGTGCACAAAAATGACTTGCTGCGGCAAATGTCCCGCTGTGCCACGAGATGAGACGTTGTAGGACGCACTAGGACTTGTGTCGCAGTGCGAGATGTGTGACCGTAAACGATGCTGTGCGCCTAAGCTACAGTCGCCTCAGGTCACTCAAGTTGAGAGGGTCGAGAGGCGGGCAGTGAGGCCACTCAGAAAAAGCGAAGGGCGCCCAGGAGGTCGCGGCGCTCACACTGGCATAGAGCACACCAGGTGCTGCCTGGCAGGCTTTTGCTTTCACCCTCTACCACTACTTCCTCCTTCACAAATACCATGCCTTCAGCACCTCTCGTATAATGCACTTTTGTAAATTACTTTAACACAACAGTCTCCCGAGAAATTTGCTTTAAACTGGAGCAGCGTAGCTACACTACCATTTTTATTCGCAGCTTCATTGGCAGTACTTCATGACTTACGCCCGGACGTTGCCGACTAGAGTTAAGTCCTTTTTGGACACTGCTATGTTGCGCAGTCACCACTGTAGCAACTGCTGGTAGAGGGAATTGAGCAGGACTGCGTGCACTGAAACTTCAATGGGTTCAGAGTAATACCTACCAGCTCTAACTTTTACAGGCAGGGTTATATTACCTTGGCTGCACATGGTTACTCTTACAAGCCAGCTAGGTCAAAATCTACATGCATATATGGTCTCACTACCTTAATACACTCTATGTTTCATTCGACGAACGTCGGTACATTTCATCGTTTCCAATTGCACAGTCATGAGTCGTAAGCGTGCAGGTTAACTTTAGTAGAGATTTATACTCGTATAAAAATCAAATTAACTCATTAACGACCTACAGTTATAATTCAAACAAATAGCAGAATAAAATGTTAAATAATCTCTCTAGGTTATCAACAATACGTGTCACATCTCGGCTATTATATGTAAATTATAATATAATATACGTAAACATGAAGTCAAAAATACGAAATAAAGCCAATCAAACACAAACGGTTCAAAGAAAAGCGCGACGATGGTTCTCTCTCACAAGAAGTCGTGAACCCAACTCCCTACAACATGCGCTGCCGGCAACCAAGTAATCGTCCACCAGCTGTAACTCGCGTTGGCGTCAGGGTGCGGCCACGCTGATGCTGTTCATACTCAAAGGTATGCATCTCAACGGACTTTTCATCCTGCAAGACGACGTACGCGTGCATATTCCTAATGACGCTCACCAAATTTTAACACGGCACTCCCGATAAGACCACAACACGCCCTTCCTATACAGAGAATCACCGCTCCTCAGTTCTGAGGTTCTGATTCTTTCTATGAGCTGACCGACCGCATCCAAACGGAGTCTGTTCAATCAACTTCCTCTTGAGAAGCCGAAGCCTATAAAATAGATTGATAAGGAGCGGTACGGTTACACGCAGAGACGGGGTCTGGTCAGGGCAGGACGAGTATTCGACACCCTTACGGCTATTGCTAACTGCTCCCGCCAGTGATCTCTCTGAGTAGACGAGCTGATACGATTAAAGAGAGCCTGCAGTCTGCTCAAGAGACTATCTTCAATGAAGCCTTTGTGAGCAATACGAGGCGTTACAAACCCTATTCAATTCAGTGAGCTCTATCTGTCTCACATAGGTCAAGCTGGTCAATTCGGTAACTTAAGTTCACTGCTCCAAATTGTCTGTGGCGTCAGATATCACACAAAAAATCCCAAGCTAAAGATAAAGTGTACTACAGATTCCATATTAAAGGTAAAACCAAGTAGAAAAATAGCTTCAAAAGTCCCATTAAATGGCCCTCATTCAAATTAGTAAGAATACGATTGTATGGATGTTTATAAAGAGATTGGAGCTCTGCGTGAAATGAGTGCTTCATTAAATTGAAGAATTAAAACAAACTATTCGAGTGCGATCTTGAGCAGACGACTGGTACGAAAACCAAATAAAATGCGTTTCGTTTCCCTAAGCGTACTGTAAGTGAAGCGTAAACGCCCTCTTGCTTGTGCGAGTAAGTTAACTGGGCAGCGCCTGAAAAGAAGCGCGAGGTAACGTGCGAATAGGACAATCCGAAACTAAAGACAAAATTATTTTTCTGTAAAAGTCTTCAAATAATAAAAACTTTGAGCAATTTGAGGAGAACGCAAGTTTTTAAATTTCAGTTCATTACTTAGTTCACTTTTTATGTAACATAACTGAAGCTTGCAATTTTACGAGGAAAGTGAGTTTCATAAACGAATAGATGATAGTAGAAAAGTGTAGAGTAAATGCTCACGTTGGTGGACAACGAAAGTGAAATGGGAACAATTTCAAACAGAAATAAGACTAATGCAAACCTGAGTGGCTGCGTTTCGTGTTCAAGGATCTGAATAAAGATGTTCAGAGTGTAGATAACCTAACAATTTTGTTTTGCGATGAGATCAAAACCGATGTTTATCGAGGGTCGTTACATTAGAGACGACCCTCTCTAATGGACTCTAATGTATACATACGAGTAAGTACAGAGTATAAACGGTAAATTGAGACTATTTTAAATATCGATTTTCCTATTTTCCACGTAGTGACTGCAACTAAGGTATCTCCCAGACATGACCCAAAATGAAGTTCTGCTGCAGATGACGTCCAAATATCCTAATTACAAGTTCGAAGGCCATGAGGAAACAAGTTCAAACCCCTTTGGAGCGATCTGGAGGAGTTGTTCGCTTTTTTTGTGTGTATGAGAAGAAACTCTTTCTTGATCAGGAGGCAAATTGCAGAAATTCGAGGATAACTGCTTGGGATCCATTAAAAGTTTCTCATGTCATGGAGAGTAAAAATCCGGCCTCTGTCATGGTGTACGCAGGTGTTGCACACGATGGCAAAACCATGTTCCCAGATTTTATCGAAGCAAGACTCAAAATCAACACCACTGAGTATACAAAGATTAGATTCTGGAGACATTCATGTTACTCTGGTTTAAGAAGAGCTACTATGCAAAGAATGATATGTTTTTCAAAACTCGGTTCCCGCTTACAGGGGATAAACTGCCCAGAACTTCCTCAATGAAAAATTACCTCAGTTTTGTACTTGAACATTTTTGGCCGGCTAGCTCACTAAATTTGAACCTTTTTGATTATTATTTAAGTCCTTTTTGATCATTAGCGGTAAGGCAAAGTTGAGAGGGTGTTAAATAATCAACCTCATTACGATGTTCAATCCCTGATGTCCGCCTTCGAGAGAAGATTTCGATCATTTAAATGGGACCATGCAGTGAAAGCCTGTCGCTCCGTCAGAAAGCGTATTCAACAGGTCATTGGAACTTAGGGCTCACACATGACGTGAATTAATTTTAAATTCATAAACTGATAAACTTCACTCAGAACACTTTTGTGTCATGTTTTATTCCCATTCGTCTATAAGGTTTAATTTGAAGTTCTGTTGGTAAAATTGACCGTTTATACCCTATATTACCGAGATTTTTACCGATTTAATATTAACGAATTTAAACTACATTCCTCCGTCTTCATTTCACATTACAATAATAGACATAATCTCCATTATACGCTTCACAAAACATCATGCAAATCATTAGTCTTTTGTGTATTGGGATCCGCAGCGGGGACGCAAATAAGGTGCACTTTATGCGAGTCGGTCAAACTTTGCAACTTCGGCATTGTCAATCTTGCGCAAACAATTTCCGTCCTTTACAGTATATTCTGTGAAAACCGAACTCAACGATGGAACATTGTGCGACAATGTTATCAAGTCAATAATGATGTGTGTTGAAATTTACTGTAGCGCATTCGGCGAGAATTTACGTAAATTGTTTATTTTCGAAGGAACTAGCGTCAATAATGGCAAATTCTTTGGAAATATACTTCAATTCCGTCATGTTTGTATTGGGTACACTTATTGTATTGGATATACTGACGAAAGTTTGTATTGAATATGATAGGCTTAGTGAAAAAATTTACAGCCATTATGGTATATTTGACGAAAATTTACGTCAATACGTCATTAATGTTAGACCGGGCTGTCTACTGCGACCTCTTGGACGGAGAGAGGCTTCTGGAGAGCGCTGAAGCTTTTGGCATCTCATTTCACCGATTTCAGAGAACATGAAAATTAGCACAAGAAAGGAGTGCGGAATCCACACGTAAAACGATAAGCGCATGTCGTACGGAAACAATTTACTTCCAATCACGACAGGAGACGGTGTGTAAAGATAATAAAACAGCAGCAGGCGCGGCTGAAATAGTAAAATCTCAGCACGCGCCGCTCAAATAATTCAGTGGGCGAAATAATCAAAAGCAGCAGCTGCGCAAATGAGGCGCGCTCTACTTTGCTCGCGTTTTTGCGACGGGCAAAAAGCGAGCAAATGGGCCAAAAAGAGCGCCGAGACGAGCCATTAACGAGAGTGTCGGTGACAGGCGCGACTCAATCGCGGGTGCCCCTTAATTGTGCGCAGCGCCGAGCAAGGGAAGCCTGCGCTCAAATAATCCCCGCAAAAACAACATCGACTGCGCCTTGGGATCCTCGCGTGCGCCCAACATCTGTAGTTTCGTGCTCCACATCGTACGAGTCCGCACCTTATGGACTGCTCGTGCTCAACTTGGGAGTTCCATGATGTTGAACCAAGGTCTCAGGTCTCGTACATTTAGAACCGGTCGTATTTGGCGCTCATTGCAGCACGGTTTCACAGTCACGTCGAATTAATGATGCGTTTTTTAAGTACCGCGCATCGATCCGCATGGCAAATAGGCGTTGTGCCTCCATGACCAAATCAGGACTTCCAAACTACGTTCGTTTCGTAGAATCGAAACTGATGCAACTTTCTTCAGTTGTTTCTATCATGTAGTTTGACCGAAAGTTTAAGGGTTTGGATTAAGGGTTTCATTGAAAAATGAGTGAATATCACTAAAAAATTCTGATGTTTAAAAGTAATAAATCGTTTTCTCCCGAGGAAATAAGTAAAACTTAGCCTGTAGACAAAGTAGGCATAAATATATTGAACGTGGTCTATGGAAAACATATATAAACAATACACAGTACATTTGTGATAAGTACAAATAACGGTTAATAGATTAAGAAGTAGCAGTGGAACTAAATAATCTGCTACATGCACTGTTGAGTATAAACTGTTTGGTAGTGTATGTATATGAGATAGTGACACATTTATATAGTAATTACAAGTTACTGATGAATAAACTAAGTAAGGGCTTTCTAAATATCCCATCTGACGTACTGGCAAGAGTCGGTGGGACACTTCGTACAACACGCATGCCAGTTCCCACTAGGGAGTACTTTTCCTGAACCCCATTTTGAAAGGCACGCGCAATTTGTAAACATTCTTAACAGGCTCTTCAGCAAAGGTTTTTTGATACCACCTAGTAGTACTGAGACATAAATTAATAAATATAAAACTCGCTTCGAACATTGTAATTTTGACGATATGTGTTGCAAGTGCGCAGGAGCAATGGTATACTTTCCCTAGCGCTAAGTAATCAATGAACTACCTCAACTCTTCCATACCTTTACCAAACTTTTCTCAAAGCGTAATATTAAAGAACACATATTCAATCAGTGGTGGATGCATACGTCTAGCGACAAGCTTCGAGTATATCATTAGTTTTTATATTTTCAAATTTTCATACTAGAAGCTAACGTATTGGCAGTGCAGTCGAAGATAACAGTTTTCTACGTGGATTCGAGAGTCATATGGCAATGTAAACTCCACTGTAGAAATACAAGAGTTAAAGTGAACGCATGTCACAGTTAGCGTAAATGAAGTCACTCATAATGAAACATTGTTTGTCCGTCACCAACCGCTACTACAACTAATTAAACATCCAGACTCTGAATATCTTGATGCTGACGCATAATTTGGAACTGCTTGTATGTATGAAATAGCGTAATTCTCAGTCCAGTTCTAGAATAACAAATTTAGCCAAACACAACCAACTATTGCAATCCATCTCGTACAAATAAGCCATAATGTCAATGAATGTAGCAGCGCAATTCTCAACGATAATCAACGTTAAAAACGGAAACAAATTGTAAAGACGCTGCATTGAACTGACAGGATTGAGATTAAAAATTTGACTTCACCACAGGCCAAATGTTTGCTATCTGTCGACTGCGAGTGTCATAAATTGAATTTCCAGCACGCGTTCATAACACGCAGCACAATTCACATGCATCTCGCTAACAAATATGAACCATAGATGTGCATCACTAAACTCTCCTTACCTCTCTTCAAATTGAGAAATTTGAACTTTGGACAATTCGAACAATGACCACGGAACGTTGGAGCAAGAGCAACAATACAGGGATAAAAAAAATGTTGGCACCGATGAATTAATTTTCTTCGTTAAGCACTACTAGCATAGAGTAGATGACCCTCACAGACGGGTATCTATTTACGAGGAGGAATGACTTACTACGCATAGGCACAACTATGAATAAACGAATTGCCAGGCCTGTAATGTAGGAGCCCATATCTAGAAGTGAAACCTAATGTTCCTACTTGTCAACAGCAGGCGATAACGCGACTATATTGCCCTCGATATGTGGGGCACGGTTATTGTGTGTAGATAAGGCACTGCCGGACGATTAACACTGCTAGTACACTAAGTGTCATATCTAACTACGCTTATCAATGATAAAAATGCTATGATCAAGAAATGTACCTAACAAAAAAAACTCATCAAAGACAGAGCGACAATTCATGTATAGAACGGAAGAGAAGGCAAGGCCGTATGCACTTCGATGTTAAATTTAACGAATAAGAAGAAAAAAGAGATCACGAGTGAAACTTCAATCAAAGGTAAAATGATATTAACTCATGAAAAACTGAAACAAAAGTAGATTTGAATAAATAAACGAGAATATGAAAACGAGCTGTAGCGTAGGTAATTTTTATACTACTGAGACATAAGTCATGCAGTTTTTTGTTTCCGGTGTTGCGGCATCCGTTCGCCAACTTACACTTGCTCCAAGTTTCAAGAACGCAACGAGTGAGCGTGGGAGTTTTTTTGGAAGGTGTTGACTGGAGTGCACGCTCTGAGTTCCTTTGATGCGACAATAGTGCGCAACAACAGCACACTACTCAACACTGCGTACTGCGCTGGCGTGGACATGTGCGAGCATACGCCGCACGAGTCCAGTAACGAGTCGTATGCACGAGTTCAGTAACAAGGCGTATGCACGACTCCAGTAACGAGGCGTATGCACGAGTCCACTAACGAGGCGTATGCTATGCACGAGTCCAGTAACGAGGCGTATGCTATGCACGAGTCCAGTAACGAAGCGTATGCTATGCACGAGTCCAGTAACGAGGCGTATGCTATGCACGAGTCCAGTAACGAGGCGTATGCTATGCACGAGTCCAGTAACGAGGCGTATGCTATGCACGAGTCCAGTAACGAGGCGTATGCTATGCACGAGTCCAGTAACGAGGCGTATGCTATGCACGAGTCCAGTAACGAGGCGTATGCTATGCACGAGTCCAGTAACGAGGCGTATGCTATGCACGAGTCCAGTAACGAGGCGTATGCTATGCACGAGTCCAGTAACGAGGCGTATGCTATGCACGAGTCCAGCAACGAGGCGTATACACGAGTCCAGTAACGAAGCGTATACACGAGTCCAGTAACGAGGCATGTGCTATGCACGAGGAATATTTTGGGGGGATTTCTGATTTAACTTTATTATGTACTTGCTGCAAAAGTTTATTGAGATGTCAAAAGCAAAGATTCAAAAGTTCAGATTATAATGCTTTCACCACGTTTCATCTCTGGAACTTCTCAGATACATGACTCATTGTACTGAGGTACAGGGATGATAACTTTAGTCGTCCCGGCGTATCGTATCAAAACTTGAGGAAACATCGCATTTTATTTTTGAACTCGTGCCATATTGTCTCGCTACAATTAAGAAAAGCTACAATTTTCTTGCATATGAATTGCTATGTGCCATTTCAGGATTACATTTACATGTATGATCTCAACAGATTCCAATCTCTTAAACGTTTATATTTGAGGTAACAAAAAATTGCTGCTTCTATCAAAAATAAAGGCTGAAAATAAAGATTTACACGAACTTACAAACCCCAGCTCACAAGTTCACGTTTTGAATTGTTTTAATTAGAGCCTCGCTTGCACGGTGGTCTACTTTGTAGAACATAAACTCGTGAAAGGCGTCCACTGTCTCGACGTAGCACACCATATCCTCGCTCGCACTCGGACCCTAGAGAAAACCCTCGATTAGCGAGACGATGCATCCTAAAATATAAGTCAAACTTCAACTGGTCCACTCGCAGTCTCCATTCTATTTGGCATAAACTCACGCTCGATTTGGGTTACAGCGAAGAAAAATAAGTTAAAACTAGTTCTCGTAAAAGCAGGGCTACAGCAAACTGTTAACAGTCGAGGGGGCTTGAAGATCAGTTTACTTTTGAGGCTCAATCTCCTCCCCCGCTGTACTTGTGCAGCTCTCTTATAGCCAGCCTCAGTGCCTCTTTTGTGTGCTAACACTACACGCTTCAGTGCTCCAATGACAAGCATTTTCGATGTGTTAGACGTTCTCTGAATCGCATAAACCATTCCTCGCCAATCTCATCAGCGTGATTTGCTTTCAAGTTTAAATAAATACGGTTTTACTTCTTGGTAACTTAAAGATTCATGTAATATTTTCCCTGGGTACCGTATATTGTAACCTATACTTTATAATATTAATCTTACTCTCTGTTATTTCTATATGGATATGAATAACTACAATTTTTTTCCATATTTGACAAGTATTCAGGCGACCTCGCAATTTAATCAATAAATGACATGTGCTGAATGATCGTGCAACATAAACAATCATAGTTTCTTTGTTGCAAGGTTTTCTTTGAATCTTTATTTATGATTGACCATTTAGATTTAACCATTTTTTCATGCGAGTAGACGACTGAAGCTTGAACATCGTACACTCTGATGGATTTTTACGTGTTTTCCCATTTGGAAATTTTTCGAGAACTTCGTATTACTTCACTTGACCTTGATGTTGCTTCCACACTTATTTAGGTTCAAAATTTCGAAGTTGAACAACTTAATAACTCTCTTATAGAGATGGAATTTGATGATATATGTGGTTCATAATGTCTTCACGTACTGTCGGAGAGGGTTGAACACTCAATGTTGAATGCTTAAAAGGAACGCAGAATTTTATGCGAGTGAAATTAATGAAGTGATAGTATTATTAGTGGTGAGGATAGCATCTTTTTATTATCAGTGAAGGAGGCATGAAAATGGAAAGAAGCAAAGTGTTCACGAAAGACAGAAGTCCCGAAGGCTTAGCTAAAGCTTAGCTAACCTAACAGTGTCTCCATAGCATAGGATAGACCAACGTAATCCTATTACCTACGGCCAATCCTCTGCCCACTGAGGAGAATTAATTAAGTTAGTAAATGATGCAACACATAACAAAGAATGAAATGAAACCGATATGAAATTTTCTGTAGTACTAGAAAAATATACCGCACATTTACGTAGAAATTTGATTTGCTTCAGAATTTGGATCTAACTCTTCTTTTGCTCAATTAAGGTAATTATGAAAGCGAAACGTAACCACGGCTGGATGCCAGCGATAGCAGCATAAAAGCGTGAAGTAGTTGAGAGCATTTTGATTCGCAAAACCTGCATCATCACCAGAAGATTTAGCGTGAGTAGCTCGCACTCTGTTGAAAAGCGAAAACAGGAATGCCCTCGTTCACAAACTCGGTACATCAACCGCTCGCGAAGAAGATTAAGTAAGAGTAATGCTAATAAAAGTGCACCTTAATCTCAATTGATGCCCACAATGGATGCTTGGCAAAAGTGCTTCAAGGACCAGCCAGAGGCACCTCTAGACGAAGATCATTCCTAAGAAGTTTTGTCCAGGAAAATCAATAATAATCACTTCTACCGAGGACAGCTCAAGGAGCGTCTGGCGCCTTGAAAATCCTGAAGACCTGTGTTCTTTAGCGCATTATTTTAACAGTTAGTAACTGATTTTACTGTACCAACATGCAAAATTTTCTCTCCAACAAAAATATCTAATTTTGGATAATATATAATTATAAAGAAAAGAAGCCAGTTTTTGCAGTTGCTGATATCGTTCGTCATTTAAAAAGTCTTGCTCATAGCATGATAAGTATATTTAACACGAATAAGACGATTGATTAAAAACTGAAAACCGGCAGAGCTCCAAAAACGTCAGAACGAGATGATCGAAAAACTGTTAGAATGGCTTTAAAGAACCGTTTCGAAACAGTTTCATAAATTTTTCTTAAATTCAGTCGAGATACGGGGAACAAAACATAAAGGAAAACTGTTTCTCGCAGGTGAATTAACGCGAGAATACATTGTGGGATTTCAGCATCCAAGCCCCTAATTTCTAAGAAAAACAAAATGGCCCGTCAGGATTTTGAGAACGAGCATGTGGTCTCGAGAAATGAACAATGGGATGAAATTCTTTTGAGCGATGTGTCGAAGTTCAAATTGTTTGGATCTAATGGTAAAATGCATCTACGACGAAAAACAGGAGAACGATTATCTCCTCAACGTGTGAAACTGACGGTGAAGGCTGCTGGAGGTGGAAGTATGATTAGTGTGGGACATGATTTCTTCTGCAAGAGTTGGCTCAATGGTCCACTTGCATGGTAAAATCAATGCTGACTCATTAACAGCTCCTTCGGCAACATGGCATTCCTAATTCACACCTTGCCCTTGTTCAAACCCTCCTTTCACGCACGACAATGAGCTTTGCCACAAGGCAAAAAAGGTGACTGCTTTTTGCTAAAGCACGACCTAAATCCAATGGAGAATCTTTGAAGATCATAAGATAGAGGGTTCAGATGAAAAATCCGCGTAATGAAGATCATTTGTGGGAGTTACAGATCACGAATGAAGGGATTTTACTAATTGCACTTAATCTTTATCTAATAATTTCCAGTCCATTGCATAACTTTTGACCAGTGCGAAATGCTCATGCTTTGTGTTTCAGATTAAATTATTAGAGAAAGTATGAAGGGTAACCACCACAATTTTATACTCGTATGTACAGTGCTTGACAAAAGTTTACTACGGGCGCGTGGTACACCACCATTCTTTTCCTTCATTTTATGGCCTGTAATATAAGGACAATTTTCTTGGTCACTCTTAACAACGTTATCAACACGTATGCCTAGAGATCCAGCGAGGTGAACCAGACCGCGTATTTTGAGTTGGCATGGCGTCATACCCTCTCCCTCATTCCACCCAGCAACGTAACACCTCACAACACGATCGCTTACGGTAAGTTGGTCGGCTATTTCCTTAGTTTGCTTGCCGATAAGCTTAAGAGCGATAATCTGAGGAGGCAATAGTTTCAGAGGATAACTGCCTCGGTTTTACAATAACAAGGCCATAAACACTCCGAAAGCATGAAAAACGCAGTCACAAAATGGCGTCGTACGGGGGAACAAAACGGCACAACTCTCTCAACCACGGCCAAAACGATACTGAGCTAGTACTTGGCTGACAAAGTTGGCAACTGGGGGATGTAGTGACATCATATAGCCGGCGCAAAGTTATGACCAAATCAAATCACCCTAATCCATACCATTCTTGGTTAGACATTAGTTTAGTCCGCCCCGCTTCCCCGAAGTAAACTTTTGTCGAGTACCGTAGTGCATACAGAGTAATTATAATTATATTTGGGAAAATTTACATTAAATTTCATGTAATACTTTCTCAGAAAAAACTTTTAGTATCGTTTTTTTCGTTCCTTACACTACGGCCGATGTTGTAAATATATATTAAAGCTACAAGAATAAAATTATACAGTATGTTAATGGAACCCATCTACGGATAATTTACAATCAAGGTTTTAATTAGCCGGCCTAAGTTTGACAATGCAGAAGGATGCATAAATAATACGATAGATTGGATCAACGTTATCTGTACCCAGCCATTTCTCATTAATTAAAGGCTAAGGTGCATGGGAGCTGTGCCGTAGAGCGCGGGTCACAAGCACCGTAGCGCAGATGGCTGATTAGCCAGCCGTCACAGCGCGCATGTCGGGCGTAATTGGAGCAGACCATTACTTGGAGAAATGCTCGTCGTGATCTCGATCTTTCCGCTCGCCAGAACGCGCCTTACCAAACCCCATTTATAAAAATGCAAATGAGTACCGCGGGTCTCACAGATAAACACAAGAATTCATTTCTTTGTCGCTCCATATGACCTAAACTAAGCCGTGTATTGCAGAGATTATCTGCAGCACGCGGCATGATAGACTTTGCAGAGACCAGCTTCGGTGCTCTACCCAAAACTCATGCGCATGGAGGCTGTTTGAAATCATGACTTGGCAATCGGGTATGGAAGAACTATGTTGAACCGTACATACTCTAAAAGTTCTATTATTTTTATCAGTCGGTCGGTTGTTCGATTTATTCTGTAGATTTAGATAAGCTGACAATGTGAACTATACACATAATATCTAACGATATTTTTACACAATATAGCAGTCGAGAGGATGCACGAGACGCAGAACACATGGAAAAATGAGGGCTATTTCCGAGAAAATAATCATATTGAATAATTTAGTAACAGACGGGAAGAAGTCGGGTCAGATATATTCAGAAAGACAGATGCAATAAGTGCCGATTGTGATAGTTACGTGCCCAAAAACATAGAGACATGTTACAGTATATGCCAATAGCCTAATTTCGATAATGTAACTTTATTGGTGCACGATGCATTTCTGATGCAGTGAAAAAAATACGAGTAAAGTAGTGATTTTTAACAAAAACGCCACAGAAAGAACACACGTACGCCACCGAACGCGTATGAGGCGAGCTTCGCAAGTTCAGGTAATGTGCTTCTTTGGAAGCTTGGCAACTACTGCTCACACAGGTATGCAGGTCACAAGCACTTAGGAAGCTTGGCAACTACTGCTCACACAGGTATGTATGGTTACAAGCACTTTGGAAGCTCGGCAACTACTGCTCACACAGGTATGTATGGTTACAAGCACTTTCTTTAACACAAGCAGATATATTTAATCTGATATGCCATTTTTTTGGATTTTGAAGGGAAAGGCATCAATGACAATGAAGAATACTTCGATCAGCTCGAAAGTATTTCAGCAATCGTTCAAGCTATAGATTCCATGGGTGACTGTAATGAACACGCCTAGGTCTCGTTTTCCCTACTCATGCTCAGTGGAGTGAGTTCATTTGTTTTGGCCACTGTAGATTATGCTCAAATACTGAAATCTAAGGAAGGAGAGTATTTACCCAGTAAATTTAAACAGGGTAGCAAGTTACATATTCTAGGCGAATTATACGGTATTCAAGTGGAAAACTTGAGAGAAAAATATTTCACCCTGTATCATCAGGAATTGGATCACATACATGATTGTGGAACACTTGTTACTCTATTGAGAATCAGAAATCAGATGCAAAATAAAGTGTATGAAAATGCAGGATATGAGAAAAATCATTCATTTTACTCACATCAAAATGACCTCTCAAACGAAAAAAGCAGGAGCCTCTACGCGGGCAGCAATAACTAACATCAAGTTTCCTAAAACTACAGGGATAGAAAAGAAGTTCTGCACGATTACATTCGGTATTCGTCGATATCAACCTAAACCCCAGAAATGATAACTTGCGCTGTTTGCCAAAAAAGAAGTAATTGGTGTTTAATCATATTAAGTAAAGTTTAACTTTCACGGCTAGCAATTACGTGGGAGATTCAACGTCAAACCGACGAAGGCATCGCTAAGAACAGAAATTTTCAGAGAGACAGGAACAGAAATTTTCAGAGAGACAGGAACAGAAATTTTCAGAGAGACAGGGACAGAACTTTTCAGAGAGACAGGGACAGAACTTTTCAAAGAGACAGGAACAGAAATGGCTCAGAGATGCTAATGAGTGCGAGGGCGCTCATGGGACACGGCAGTTTTCACCACGACAAAGGTGGAGAGGGGAAAAAGGAAAGACAAGACCTACCCATAACTTAGAAAATGCAATGTCAATTGTTTCGATGATGCCATTTGCTTTGAACGGAGACAAAAATTTTCTGTGTCTAAATCTTCATGCTAAATTTTGAACGTATACCAATGTAGGAGATATAAGAACGGACTTGCAGATTTTAAACCAAAGTGACCAGAACGAACTCGTTCAACACTGATACTGAGCACACTTCAATAAAACAAAGAACGAAAAGACAAGGAAATAGAATGATTCACCGACAAACGTTAACTAGAGTAAAACAATAGGAAGTAGATTTAGGATAAAAAAACTTCAACTATAATAGCTAGCATTCCACCAACAAACTTTATTAAATCTAAATTTAAGGAGACTGAAATCTGCTGAAACAAACAAGGAGAGCAAATTCGATGACCAGGGAAACCTTTTCGTGGCCTCTCTTCTTCAGTAGGAGGTCTAGTTTATGTTAGGAGAGACGCTTCAGCTCCACATAAACACAATTTGTACGTCAGCAGGATCACAACTCCACCTGACGGAGTAGAGGTTCTTATCCTTTCCTCAAGTAGTAGTAGTGAGGATAGCAGCGTTTATGTAACGCAGACTATCTCCCACCGAAATAGGAGACACTCTTTAGTATGGACTCTGGAAAACGGGGAATCTATGCACTATGTGTGTTCCCACACAAGATTCCCTGCGCATAGAAACCGTAAGTTAAGAAGGAAGAAGAATAAAAAATAAAGAATAATCGTCGAAGAAAACATAGAAATGGAAAGAAGCAAAGTGGACACGAAGGGTAAAAGTTCCGAAGACCTAGTTAAAGCTGAGGTAACCTAATTGTGGCCTCCTGACGACGCTATAGTAATCATCGCACAAGATAGACAAACCTAACTAACCAAACCCTATTGTCTATCGCCTATCCTATGCCCTCTTAGGGGAAATATTCTTTTCTAAGACAATATATTTTATCAGCATTGCTTTCGCGTACATTTTTTCTTCAATCATATTTCCAATAGTGAATGTTTATATTTTCCGTACTAAGCTTCTCATTTCAACGCATTAATCGGTTTTCAGGCTTAATAGTCAACAGAAATTTAAATATGGTAACTGAATTGAGTGAGCCTGTACTCGATCAGCATACACGGAAGTGGACGACAGCGACATATCGACAGGGAAGGTATAACTTGTGAAGGAGAAATTAAAACCGCACTGAATACACCGTAGAATCAACGTGAAGAAAATATCCCTATCTGCACTTAATTCGCACTGAGCTTTTGTACACTTATTTAAGGTGTCTCAAAATTCTGAAACTGTACGGGGCGGGATATTTTAATTGTGATCATGTGTACGAGGTGAGCAACAGTGGCAGTTCCAAGAGAACAATCGTTGGGGCCAGGCGAACCATCGGCCTGATAGAGCAACGTCCATCTTCGACAGCTCCGGCACTTGTTCGGCCCTAACGAATGTTTGGCCTCCCGGCTGTGATAGCAAGTGGTGATAGGCAAGCAAACACTGGCGACTCCAGCTTCACTAAACTCGCTGCGGCACCAGCAATCGATGGTTTTTGAGAAGGCGCGAAACATGTGTATGTATAGCTGAGAGAAACTGTAACAAAACAACAAATTTAGTGATGATCAAATTCGATTAAATAGTTGTGACTTCAGCGAAATTTTGAAAATACTTTACGATATCGAAACTTCATTGTCGGCTTGACTTGCATACATACCAGTCATTAACTGCTGGGTTCACGGGAATGCTGGAAGACGGAGGCAGTTTTACATTTCAGGGGTCACACGTGGATACAAAAAAGTACTCGACCAAAATGGATCTGATGCTCCAAGGACCGGTTGCCGTAGTCGAGTTAGATCTCACGGACTACGACGTCCCTCTCACCGGCTGCGAGCTCCGAACCCTGCAAATTGGCGCAGGCTTGCCGACCGACTTGAATGAAAAGCTCAATCATGAAACAATGAAAGATTGGATCATGTTGAGTGAGCACGGAATATACCTTCATAATATTTTGCGATGCAAAATTTGCTTACATTTTCCAATATTCAATGAACTACTTGGAAAGTAACGAAAAATAATAAACATGTAACTACGTATTGTGCTAAACCATTTGAAGACACAGGCAATTTTGATCATTGCGTAATCCAAATGGGAAATAGTTTACATAATTTCTACTGGTCATATCCAATATGAGTTTGTCTTCGAAAATTTCTAAATTGCAACTCATTTTTTTCGTTCTTTGAAAAACTATAACTCTCTGAAGAAAGGTAAAGGACAGCGGCGTTAAAATAGAACTCACATTAACGTTCCACGTCACATGATTCGAGCATCAGCCTTGCCATCGGGAATATGTATTTTACACTTACGCACGCTACTTTGGAGGTACATACGCACGCTACTTTGGAGGTACATACGCACGCTACTTTGGAGGTACATACGCACGCTACTTTGGAGGTACGTATTTTTCTTAGATGTCGTAATGCCCGCATAAAAGGGTGTGCCGATATTTACTCTGCAGGCTCAATACAGTATGCCCAGTGATTTTTTACCGGACTGAAGATAGTTTACGAATGAATTGCGCGAGGGTGTACGCCGCTTACACAGTAAAGAAAACGACTATTTATGGACTCAACTGACAACACTTCAGGGCGTATACGTGGAGGCACAACTCATCACAACCCGACTTCGCCACCAAACTTTAGTGCTTTATTTGGTTGCAAGAGACACGCGTCGGCCAAGTTTCGCTGTCAGAGGGAGATACACCCTATTTTCTCAAGCAGTGCTATACTCGTACATAACCGTGGTTCCGAGAAACCTTGGTTTTTAGAATAAGCATCTCACAGACATGCATTGGAGTCCTCATACTGGCCAATGTTTGTCGATATATATCTGTTTGGCACTCGAGCGGCGAAAAACGAACCTGTATAACTTGCCGAAGCGCTATGCGTATGTACAACGGACGGCACAACGGGTCAAATGAATCAAATTTTACGGACGAGTTCAGAGGAACTTCACCTTGACGACTGCTCCGAGCTCGTCAGATTAAGGACCAAGTTTCCTAGACTTTCTAATACTCAAATAGCCCTTGTATTGCTATCAAATGTTCGTTTTCATTGTTGTTCGTTAGGCTGCAATAGACTGTGCTCACTAATTTACAGTTGATGAAACTTGACATCGCTACTGCACACCCACAGGAGAAGGCTGAATATTAAAAAACATAAATGCTGATGATCAGCTAGAATACGAAGATTGACATTAGTACATGCAAAATAGGGAGGCCTTTTATCCCGGTAAGAACAGTAGCAGGTAGACCAACGTATGCCCTTGATACAAAACGTTAGCTGAAGTCTTTGCATGCGAGAGAAGGTGCGATGATTCAGATGGACGCACACAAACATCGACAATTAGTACTGGTAGTATAACACAGATTCAATGGGTGGGGGATTTCAATATCGGTAGAATAAGTTTTATTACCCAGGTCTGCCTCGATCTACTATTCCTCACTAGATAGAAGTGCGTAGATGAAGACTTCACGAATCAGATAATTTGAGTGTATCCTTCTTTACAGTAAAGCATTCGCGAGTAAACAGCCGAAGAGATCGTCGTTGATAATTGTGGATGAGAATGGAGCAACACTATCAAAATGGGCCAACTAGTCGGCGGTGTGGGTCACAATTGGAAAACAGGCAAAGTGGGACAACATAATTATCGTTAGAGCCCGGATTTTACGTTACGAGGATTAGGCCAACACAAAGCCATTCTAAACCACCTTTCTAGAACATGCCTCAATTAGCATTTCTTTCCAGTCCTTGCAATAGCTCGTGATATTTTGCCAATTTCAATCAGAACAAAAGAACGCTTTTCATGCTACAAGGTTAAAAACTAACAATTGTCTCGCGGTACAGGTGAGCTTATTTGTGAGTCACTCGTAACTTGTGGGTGCCACTCAGACAGCCTAAGCTTGGCCAGCTTGACTGGGTCATGCGTAACTCACTTCAAAAGTGGACATTCGGGCATTGTCCTCGCAGCACCTGCTCCTCATCTCTGCAGTTATTCACGACTACAATGCCAAGATTCAACCGTCAGTTGTGATGGTCCGGCGTGAGGCGAAACCCATCACTCTTCTTGTACTTACTAACGTATGTCGAATACCCTCAAGACATGCAAAAATTTTCACGAATCCTAAAGAAATGTACTTAAAACAAAAAAACATTTAAAAACCATACTAAAATTTTTATACTTGTAATGTACAAAACGAAAGATATCAGACGCTGATCAACTTAATCAGCTTAATATCTTCAGAAAATTAATTCGTTCTTAAATTTAGAGTACATAGAGCTGCGTTGCATTAAATAATAATAATT
>VOMN01021595.1:0-25020 GCA_014899125.1 Orchestia grillus
TACTACTACTACTACTTCTCTGTGTTGGTGTGGTCCCTTCGAACGGTGTTCGAGGTCTATTCCATGTTTCTCTTGCTGAGCCAGTTCATAACGTTATCTGCTACTCTCTTAGCTGGTTTCTTGATGTCATCTTTCGATGGAGTGAAATGCCACAAATACTTTCTTTGACTCAGTAGATCTGGTAGTCCTCCACTATAGCTGGCAAACGTGTCAGAATTTATAATTTTCATGACCCCTTTAGTACCATCCCTTCGCTAATGGAAAAAATGAATCCATTCTCCCTTCATTAAACTCAATTTCTAGGAACTGACAATTGTCCCCCCGTGAGTTCTTCTTACTTTATGATCTGCTACCAGGTGAACGTGTTCATGCTGTATCAAACCACCCTCGAGCCTGACAGCTGTTGTTGTCTCTGTAGTTTCTCTGAGACCTCTGTGGTGTTGCATGCTGGCCAAATCTGTATCGAAGATATCTTTCCTATTTTGAATCTTATGCTTGACACGTTGACTACGGATGAATCTGTTTCATAAAGGGCACCGAATTTCAATGCGGCAACACTGTTACACTCTGAATTTGCTACTTTTTATTTTTGCTCTATTTTTTATATAGCATAGTAGTATTTATTCATTTAAACGATTCAAATATGAGAGTTTTCCCTCATGTTTGGTGCTATAGGTGGCTTAAAATGAGTGTTGACGCACAGTTAAACCATTACGCAACACTGGTCGGTTGGTGCACCGGTGGCCCAATACGTAGGCAGTGTATAGGGGCTTTACGAACAATATTTTCTAGGTAAGGAGCCAAGTCATAGTTCTGGTCAGTTTTCGGTTCAGCAGTGAGGAAGTTATTAAACTTTCAATCTGCTGAGAGTCAAATCATCAGCCTGCTTTCTCTCACCCTGAGCCTCCTCGAGTTTTTCACTCAGTAACTCTTCTCTTCTGTCTCCCTGTGGCCGCCTCCTGTCCCTTGCACTTGGGATATATTAGCTAGAAATCACGAGAATTTCTGTAGCGTATACTGAAGGTCTGCTCTTATCTATGGCAAATGCCACTCCGATCGTAGGAATCTTCAGTTCACGCGTGAAAATACAGGAGGAGAGAGTCTCGCTTCTACAATTACGACCACATCCAATCTCAGGTGAGAGAACTGTCGGTCACTTGCAAGTAATGATTTTAAGTAATTGATTTAGTAGCTTGGCAAAGACGTCTTTAGCTGCAACCTTTTTAAGAGAAAATATCAGTTGCCTTTTCCTTAGTTTGCCAGATGTCTCGCTAATCTTCACCTGACTTGTTATGACGACTTGGACTGAACGTTAGCCCCAGAGTGTACTGTGCTAAGAGAGCTTTGGTCATATCGCTCGCCGTGTCTTGATTCATGTATTCTTTGGCTTTTGAAATCTCGCTGCGATCCTCCATAGAAGAAGAATTTCATGTCGACGAATATCTTCGTTGTGAAGGTAAAAATTAAGGCTTTTGTTTTCACAAACTTGGTTATCCTATTAACACTTTAAGCGCGACGTGCCCACATGTGGTCACGCGATCATCTAACCTAACCTAACCTAACGTAACCAAAGGGCCAACACACAGGAATACAAATTTGTAAGTGTTCATTATTTGAATAAGCTAGTTTAGATTAGAAGAAAAATGAATAGCCTAACCAAATTTGTGAAAACAAAATCCTTCATTTTTACATCCGCAACGGAAATAATTGCAACATGAAATTTTACCTGTGTGGAGAATCGCACTTAAAGTGTTAATTTTCTTTGTAATCAGAACTAGCTTGTTCGATTGACCAACTCAAATTTGACGAAAACTTCAAAATTCGTATTCATACATAATATTGCTTTGGTTACTTTAGGTTACCCAATTCATAGGCATAGCGTTTAATTGGTTTATGTGATAAAAACACCAATCTCAAAATGTCTCTTGATGCAGGCGACTCCGACTTCAGACACTCGCTCAACCTTACGGTTTCTAAAGCTAGACTAATGCTACTACATTCTCAGAGTCTACCTGCACTACTTCATGCAATGGGAGAAGAGCTTTTCTCAGTAGCTTCTACCCTTGTACTCAGAAGACGAGAGAATGCAGTAGGGAAATATTAGCTGGGTGCGACTAGGTTAACATACGCTAAAGCTGCCGAGGCTGAGACGCTCGTACCGAAAACTCCTTTTTCCTGTAGGTTCAGTTGCGCTTGTCGCCAGTAAAGAGAAGCTTCTCCAGTCTCAGCATATAAGCTGATAGCAAACGAGCTATCAAAGGCCACAGTACAGAATCTTACGCCAGTTTTGTGTGCCGTATCCGGCTTTGATATAGTTGCGCCTCCATGCATATTAGTAAATTATGCTTCCATATCAATGTTGGACTTAATTAAATTAAAGTTCTGCACAAACGCAACAAATTCGCTCGGTATGAGATTCTAGCGCGACGAGAAAGGCACTTCAGCAAATTTCGTATACGAGTACATTGGTCCTTTCGATAACGCATATGCTGTTTTCACGTTAGTTTATTGTCAGAGAGTAACCCGAGAACGCGTCTTGGCGTCAAAGAAGACGCAGACTAAGCCTTCCCTCTCCCTGTTTTTATAAGATAGTTGTGCAAGCAAACAATCACGCCAGTGGTTACCCGTAACCGTCGTAATCCGAAATAGGTAGAGGTGGTATTGTTCCCAATGCCTCACACGTCAATGTTCATAATTCTCTTCAGCCTACAGACACAACTCGTCAAAGCGACTGGGTGATAACCGACGTCATCAGCGAGTTTTAATAGCGTTGGGAATGCCAGTTCAATTACAGTTCACTAATTCCGTGAATAAGCGTGAGTTGTCCAGATCTAATTATACATTAACAGCAACGCTCTTAGTCTTGTGCAATGCATCTTTTTTAGCCTGTTGTAATGAAAGCCATCTGGTCCTAGTGAGCTACATTTACTCCGACGGAGTCCATTATATAGTTTAATCATTGTGACAGCGTCGTTGTATGGGTAAAGCTAATCGGTACTGAAATCTGGATATTGCAGTTCTATTGCCTCCTCAGATATGAGCAACGCTGGTGTGCCGTGCTGGCAGGCGCTGACGACCACTAATCTTCGCGCGAGTGTGTCTGCTACGTGTGGTTCTTCTGCAAGTTTGCCATTTGCAGCAGCACAAGACCGTCTTATGCTCCGCTTGCCCGTCATCGTTTCGACACGTTGCCAGATCTTGGTCGCAGATGTTGCACTGTTCATGGGGGAGACGCACCGTCTCCTCAAGGCAGGTATTGCAGCTTTCTGAACATAGTTTGCTATAGCTCTTACTCGCTTATGAGCTATCATGTTTGCCATTCATTTCTAGCTAAAAGTGTGAATGGAGTTGTAAACGTACGCTGACTACGAAAAAATTTGAAGTGTTGGTATTCGAATTCAGCCAAAAATTATGACATTGGGCAGGACGAGGCACATTATAAATTATAAACGTCTGCGGCCACCCAAGTCCCTCGTGCAATCCTCAGTTCTCAAATTGCGCTGGAAGGTTCACTATATTATATATACTCCCCGAATGAAGATAATATACAAAATTAAATACGTCGCAAAGGCTCATGTTTGTCAGTTGCCATCGCATGAGATGCCAAAGTTTCCAAAATGCTTACCCAATTTAAAAGGGCACTGAAAGGTGTTGTTGATAATTCACACAATATATTATATGAGGACGAGTATTGAGATTAATTTTTCTTCTTGCTCTGCTTTCTCTTATTGACGTTAGGTAAAGAATTATGTTGGTGCTGCGGATGGGCTTTGTATCGTCGTACGTTGGAGGTCACGGTCTTGCTATGACTTGTCTTCGTTTTGCCGCCGTCACCGGGCGATAAATTGGCATAATGAGCTGGACTTGCTTGCGTTTCCTTCTCGCCCGAACCAGCGCCTCGATATCGCCCCGTCGACAAACTTCTGCAATCAGCCGCTGTTTTATCGGTCACCTCAACAACATCTGTGTCGACAACATCAATGACTTCGATTACATCATCAGTATTATCAGCACCCTTCGGCAGCGCAGCTCCTGGTTCTGAGATGCAGTCGTCGGTGACAACGTCTGTTTTGGCCGAGTCCGCATTCCTCCTCGCAGATTCACGGGATCGGGTCCGGTGACTCCGTTTCTTGCCAAAACTAGAGGCCGACTGGTGGTAGTCGACTTTGAGCGTACAGTCGAGAGGATGGGTCGTCTGGTCCCTGGGTTTGATGTCGTCCAAGGGATGCGGGTCTTGGCTGTCTTCCGAGTCATGGGATGACTCTGGTAAGGAGAAATTCTCCCTGATCCACTGCCGGTACAGGATCACCTGGTCGGTGATGCGCACGATGCGCCCCAATATGGAATTGCGGTTGGGGTTGTTCAGAAGGGTGTTCAACGGGTTCACCGCCTGAAAATAAAACGGCATGTTCAACAAGATACAATAATATAGACAATGTATGTAAATCTTGCCTTTAATTTATTCATGCATGAGGCTGAAACATCGCTTTGTTCAAGTTTCAGATTAAAATTTTAAAAACTATAAAATCTCTGCTTCTTATGACAAGCATTAACATTTCGAAATGTAAAAGAGAGGGAAATAACGCTCAGTATACGATATCCATGTTACAAATATGTGACATATAATCCACCTTTTTCCCTCTCGGAAGAAAGGTCATTAACACGTTAGGTGACAGAATAATGTATAGTAAAATGTCTAAAGTTGGTGCGTTGCAAAATTACGAAAATGATACAAGATTATTTGGTATAAACAGCGTGAACAAAACAGAAAGTGAATATTTTCCGAATCTACAACAGGCCAAGTCTGAACCGCTGTATATCAATGTTTCAATCGTTTTTTTTTTCTTTTCCACGGAACTGAGAATCGCAGCATTTGAATGCAATTTGACGGGCATTTGGTGTGAAGAAAATACAACTGGCGAGCAATGGATTACCGAGTGCGACTTACTGTTCGACATCTTGTATCACAGTACTAAAGGAAAAATAGAAAGTTAATCTTGACATAATCATTAAGCGATCGTTTTCATTCAAACTCCTGACTGTATTCTGCACATAGTACTTTAAAAAAAAAAAATCCGTAACGCGCATCTACCTCCATTAAACTTACCGCACTTCACGGATATATATATGGCCTAAACTAGACGTCTTTTCATGGCACTTTTTCAGCTACATCCATTATGGGCACATGCAATAATGACGCAGAAGCAGTTTTGATGGTCGACCACCCGCGGACGCGGCGCGGGACTTCAATGCAGATAAAATCCACGCCATTCAATGAGGCGCCATTGCTTGCGACCTCGAGTGAAGAGCACGAGTTAAAAATACATGCGGCGAACACAAGAGAGATTTCTTTTAAATGTTAAAGCAACAAATAACAAATGATCGGACTTGCCCGCGCACTAAACGCAAATGCAGGTGCGTATAACAAGAGCTGATATCATCCCCATTACGTGATTTTACAGTAAGCATGAGTTTCAATTCGACACGGAATTTCAAGAAAACTAATATTTTTCTAACTGAAATAATGTAAAGCTTTTAAACAGCGCCACAAATAACCAATCCTCAACAAGCTATCACCGATCACTCAAATCCAACTTTACGTGAGTTAAGAAGAAGCCAAGGGAGAGGAGTGAAGGAGAATTTGGCTGCAATGCAGCGCGATCACGTGGTAGCGAGACTCCACGAATAGATGCTACGAAGGAGAGTCAGCAGGCTTGAACAAAGGTGACTCATTTCAATGTAATATTTCTCTAGTTTTTCATGGATGAAAGAGTACGGTTAAGGCTTAGACGTTTGGGCTTCCTTTTCAGCCTCGTTAAGAAATCTTGAAATTCTGTTTTAATTTGAAGGTTGTGTTGATGAAAATTGAAAGTAGAGAGAATGCAACACTCTGCCAAAACCATAGCATTTTAAAATTAAGGCAAATAGAATGAAATGCTGTGAGTCAGAACATTCATAAGTATCTCGCATGCAACAGACCTGCGCCAGCACGATGAAGGCGTACTCGAAGGCCTGCTTCACTTGCATAATACCGTAAGATGACCTCCCGATGTCGTTGCCTTGAATGAGCGGGTCCTCTATGCACAACAAGCTCGGCCTCTGCCCATCCGAAAGTTCTCGCTGCACCTGAACAATGAAAGAAGTTTAATTTTATGTTTTGTAGCACACGATCGTGAGAATACATTAGGGTGCCGTCGCTTTAAAATTGTGACTTCAGGTCAAAACAAATGAATTATAGCGCATCATTTCTTGTTCCCTAGTTGGGCCAAAAATTACTCGAGCAAACGGCACAGCCGCACATGATTGCGTTTATTGTGAGCATGAGGCTCTAGCAGGGTCAGGTGACTCTGTTTATCCTAACTAACGTGGCCTACTCATTTTTTCCCCGTAGTTAAACCATTTCGACACTCAAGAATGTATCAATTTCGTAAATTCCTTCTCAACTCAATTTAACTGAGCCGAAGTATGTTATTTTTCCTAAATATTGTCCATACCTCATCTTCAATGGGTTTCCTTTTTTAGTTTGTTTACACAACCGTCTTAAAAGTTTCCATACTATGCAAAACAAAAAAGCGTACAACAGTTGTACATATAAGAAATTCTTCTTGTAATGCAACTTAGACTTTTCAACTTTGCAGTACCAACCAGAGCTTCTCAAAGCTCGCGGATAAGCGAAGGGACACCATGCACACAAACCGGCGGCACCCCAGTGTGGCCAGGGCATTAAGGCCCAAACAATTTCAAGATATTCAAGATATAAAGCTACCTGTTACCATTGGCGTACTCGACTCTACGTAAACCAAATTTCACTTTCTCGATAATTTTTCTCATTCAAATTCATTACTGATTCCACTGTGAAAATAATGAAATTGGTCAATTAAAATATTTGTGCTATTTCAACTACGAGTATTTGTTAAATATCCTCGTAATTGATCCATACTCTGTATGTTTATTCTTTATTCACACCAAGAAAAATTTTTTTTTCACTGTTTTCAATAATAAAGGTTACAATTTTGAATGTTTTCACTGCCTCCGGTCGGTAAAAGTTGAATGATTTGAATAAATATATTTTTCTCTAAATCCTAATTTTTACTTCACCACCTAACTTATGCCTACGATGTTTCCGTAACGTGCCAGATTTATAGTAAAAAAATTCAGAAATTGATTTACAGATAGTTGAGAGATCGTTATTCTTACTAGCAAGCCATTATGGCTGGTAGTAAACTTTTTTGTGCAGGGTGCACTACTAAATTTCCTATATTGAAGGCGGAAAAGATTATTCCATAGCTTAAATCTCCCTAGCCAACGATGGCAGGCTTGAAGTGAAGAAGCAAGCAGGTGGCTCGCACGCACCTGATCTTTAGAGATGTAGGCACCACCTTCCTTCACCCTGATGCCAGTCTTGAAATAGTTGAAATGGCGCCCGTAGAGCTCCAGGAACTCCAGCAGCAGCACGCCCAGGTTCAGCTCGGTTGAATCACAGTCGTAGTGCTCGCGGCGAGGATGCAGCTGTGAGATTACAAAACTTCACCATTTAAATAGTTAAGGCATGGAAAACGATACAATTGAGTTCAATTTGATTTCAACAACTCGAGTTCAAATATCTATTATTATTATGTGAGTTCTAATATGATTCAAAGAGTTTGAGGTCGGATTTTGCGCCAATTGCACTTTCGGATACGCGGACATCATAAGTACCCGGTACCTGTCACACTCAATGTTCCACAGAGAACACGACATGCACGGTAGGTAAGCTCGTAAAAGGACACTGGCTGCACGGCGCGAAGAGTGCAGTCCATCACCTGAAGGCAATCTCAAAATACCCACTCACAGTTAAAGGGCTCAAGCATAAAGCGGGCAGTTGAATACAGATGTATCAAGAACTGTTCCAGCATTAGGTTCGTATGTTTGTGGTGTCTATTTTTACCTACTATGATCGATTAGGTTAGTATCTACCACAGTCATCCACAGTTTTGAAGTAAGTGTGTCTTTGAGTTAGGGAAACATTGCACAAATGTCCCCAAAACATTGCTACTCACAGACTGGCTTAACACCTAATACTAAGACGAACAATTAAACCCATTGCAATTCAAAATGAGGAGCGTACACATGAGATTAATAAAATTAGATTAGGTTATGAGTTCACTCAAAGCTCCCCACCCACACAAAAAGTGATCCAAAGAGAGCAAAGAGGACGGACCATTTAGTGTGGACTAAACAGAGCGGAGACTCTATGAACAAGGTGTATTCCCACACAGGATCCCTTGCGCACAGAAACAGCAAATTAAGAATGAAGGGAAGAGAAGACAAAGAAGAGATAGCGATGAAGATGTGAGAATTGAAAGGAGCAAAGTGGGCAATAGAAATCACGAAGGCCTATCTACAGCTGAGGTAACATAACAGTGCCCCTCTGAGGTCGCTAGTCCCCATGGTATACGAAAGACAAACCTAACCCTATTGCCTATCATGCACCCTCGAGAGGGGAGGGAGTCATCTGAATAACATAAATCTACATTCCAGTATTCCAATTCTAATACGAGTTAGGCTGTTCAAATTATCCTAGTACTTATGGGTGCGTTTCAGGCGACGTCTAACTTAGTGACCTAAAGTAACCTAACGCAATTAACAGTCACTCTAGGGTGGAGACATAGATAGCAAACCTAATTACTGATGTGTGTGAGCTACACCTGATCTAAGCAGTTCGAAGAATAACTCTGTTCACCAGCGCCGAATCACGTTTGTAATTTCTCTGAGATAAAAGATGTTCACAAGTACCGCATCCTGTCTAATTTCTCTGAGCTACAAGAAGCTGTTCACCAGTGTCATATCATGTCTGTAATTTCCCTGAGTTACAAGATGTTCACCAGTACCGCATCCTGTCTAATTTCCCCGAGATAGAAGAAGATGATCACCGGTGTCACAGCATGTCTGTAATTTCCCTGAGTTACAAGATGTTCACCAGTGCCGCACCAGGTCTAATTTCATTGAGATAGAAGCAGCTGAGTGGCGTACCTGGAGGAAGCTCACGACCATCAGAATGAGGCAATAAGAAGAGATACCGCCAGTGAAGACTTCGTTGAGATCCCGCTGCAACAGGAACTGTTTTAGCACCATTACGAGCTTGCCGAGTTCAGGGTGTACGTCCTTGTATTCTTTGATGAGTCGAGCCGAATTCACTCCGCTGCTCATGTTGAACGAAATATCCACCTTGACGTCCGTCAGCGCGTCAGTCAGCTTTACGATAGGCACCTGCACACACAATTTTCATTTATGAACAAGACAATATTTGGCCAGCGGTTTCATTTATCTGAACCTAACCAAGTATTTCATCGCACGCATGACAAGATTTGGCCAGCGTTTTCATATATCTGAACCTAACCAAGTATTTCATCGCACGCATAACAAAACATTATTCCTTAGCATATTAGGCAAGGTCCATCAAGCTACATGATACTCGTGAGCAAGTTGTGATACACATTGTTGCGCTCCGCTTACCGTTAATTAACTACACGAATCATGAGGACTGACATGTTAAGTAAACCATAAAATCAACGAGAGCTCACCAAATCTGAGAGTCGAGTGTCTCAGGATATGGCTTGAGCTGAAAATAAAGGCTTATTTTTCGATGACGTACGTGGATAGGCAGGCATCAATTGATCGTAAACTCTATGCCAACCAAATTATTTTAGTGATAAAGCTGCATTTACCTTTGCACGAAAAACTAACGGTATCTTTATGAAATCCACATGGCATATGGACAGCGAAAGGTTAGGAGCCACAGCCCAAACAAATAAAAAGCATTTGACCAGATTTTACATCCTGATCAAACTAGAGGCTTGCCTTGTTGCCACTGCACAGAAAAACGATTGTACCTTGCGTAGGAAAAATAATTTCTCGCCCTAACTCTTTCTGATACGATGAGAAGACAGTTAGCTGCTAACACAACCACTCAAAGAAACATTTTCCTTCATTCGAAAAAACTAAAGAAGATGCTTTATTCCTTTGCACCCCCATTCATGTAGTGTCATCTATGAATAAGGAGACAGGAACCATGGAAGAAATGTACAGGACTCTTATTTCAAGTCCCCAAAAGTGAGTTTCAGGACTTCTACACCCCAAGGTGTCCTTGAAGCCGCCACTTACTGAAGCGCGGTCGAGCACTTTCAGGTTTTGAGGCTGGGCGATGTTGCGGTCGAGCAGGGCTCTCTCCAGCGTGCGCAGCGGCAGGTGGTCCCACTTGCCCACCACCACCAGGTCGATGTCACTGCACACGAAATGATGACAACTTAGCGGCACAGGGCGTAACTTGAGGCTAATATATCCTTCACTCACGCTAAGATTTTCCAAATATGAGCCCAGAAATAACTATCAAGAATTAATTTCCGGTCCATTTTGTCTGGAATGAGCAACCAATTTTACTTACTTTCACTCATCAAGCACAAAAATTTGAACCCCTTGGCTTGGGCTCCATTGCTAATCAAATTACACCCTGTAACAACACCTCAATCAGCACAGTCTCATGAGCATTATCACCATAAGACACTATTATAATTAATTATCACAGTAGATAAAATAAGAGACTGGGTTCTGCTTACTATTGTTCAAGTGTTGCAGCCAAATAATGGCAAATGCGATCAAAGTTTGTGAGTCTGCACAACACACCGAGGTGCCTTCAATTAACTCAATACACACACAGAGCTTGCTAGAGTACTGCCAGTAACAATGATTTTGTGACAGCTGTCACAGCAAAGTCAAAAAAACTAGAATTCTACAGAAAACAAGTGAGTGAAATCCATAGGCACATACTTTGTCAAAAATATATACTGGTGCTAAACTTGAACAGAAAAGTGAATATGTACAAAATAAATAAACTCGCTTCAAATCGCTAAGCTATGACATGTCTATTGGTGGCACACAAAGAAATGGCATTACCAATGGACAAATGAGCCTAGAATTTCATGCCTTCATGACCAGAAAGATGATAAACAGCCTTACCCCTACTTTAACACTTTGGTGACCAAAAGGACATAACAGTACCTTTTCATAACCATGCAGCTAATTTTTTGGCAAAAATTTAAATGCAGTCTTATTGCAAGCATGCATGGTCATGAGGCTACAAATAGTTTTTGCAAAGCTAAATTCCGCATTACAGCAATAATAAATTTTGTTATTAAAGGGTTAACATTGAGAGCCCTACTTTCATCACCAAAATGAGGTGCATGGAACACTGTGCATAGAAACTGAAGAATTTCACCACAGTTACTCTTGCAAGACACGCAGGAAAGAGGGTTCAAGGTACAGTTCTTTTCAGCAACATAAGAGGCACTGCATGCTCTAAAATAATTGTGAAGTCTCACAACTTTAAAAAAAAATCTGTCACATCTTACACAATTTTTTTTATTATTATTATTGGGGTTAGACGCAATGCACCGGCCTCAAGGGCTATACCGCACCGAAAGAGTAGGGACCATTTAGTATGGACTTAGGAGAATGGGGAATCTATGCACAGGGAGTGTTCCCACACAAGATCCCCTGCGCATAGAAACAGCAAGTTAAGAAGGAAGAGGAAAAAAAGACAAATAAGAAATAGCAAAGAAGGAATGAAAACGGAAGGAAGCAAAGTGGGCATGAAAGATAGAAATCCCGAAGGCCTATCTAAAGCTGAGGTAGCCTAGTGGTGCTCCCCTGGGGGCACTAGTCCCCATAGCATAGGATAGACGAACCTAACTAACCTACCTCTATTGCCTATGGCCTATCCTATGCCCCCTGAGGGGACATCTTATACAAATATATGACTTAAAATGAAATAATTCTTTTCACCCAAGTCTTCAAATGATATTTAAAAAATGGTCATCAACAGTTCACAAACTTTTTGAATAGAGAATAAATTTATTTTATTTAATTTCATAATTCCAAAATTAGTTCCAAGGTTATTTCATTGCAAAAATGTTACCCTCTAACCATTCAAAATATTACTAACTGTACTGTTGCAGTTAAAAAAAAAACAGATCCATGTAGTTAAAACATCAGCATTCATGGCTGCCTCAAATACATGTACAACACAAACTGAGTTATGAAGCTCATATCCAGATGGATGAGGAAGTATGAGGAGTCTCTAGAGATACAAGCATACTGCACATAATGCAAGTCAAACCAAGTCTGATGGAGAAGTACACCCACCTGGTAGGGAGATAGAGCCCAGTCCTGAAGCTGCCAAATATTTGCATGTTGGCATGTGGCCACAGCTCCTTCACCACGGACTGTATTCTTTCAACAACACACACACGCATCTGGTGTTCCTCCTTTGTGGGAGACAGCCATGTAGCTAGGTCGCAGATCTCTTGGTGCAAACTGGAAATATTTTGAGAAATTTTGTCATTTTACCCCATATGTAAATCACGTCAAAAAATATTCTGTCCATTTTAAAAGCCTTGCATAAGTTATCTCTGCAATCAGTGCATTTCTTCAAGGCTTGCGCTGATTTTTGACATTATTCTAGTTGATTTTAGCTCTCACGTTATAATCAATACTTCAGAACAAGAAATATGTTAATATCTAGCACAACAAATGACAACTGGACTATTTACCATGGTGACAGTAAACAGAATACTTCACTTCAATAGTTCACAGATATCATCAACCTCATGCCTAAATTGAGACTCGCTAAGCAGTACCTTCTACATTATACTAACAATGGAGGTCACTGATGCAGGACAAATCTTAAATTGATAATCAACTTCTTCCCTTCACATTAACATATTCTGACAAGCAAAACAAAGTACCTAAATTTTATACTAGAATACCAAAAAACAATAGGTCATCAACTACACAGACTAGGGAATAATTCATAAATTCCCCTTTTATGATGGCAATATGTATAGTAATGCAAGTGTACAATAGATAATAAAATATGAAACTTTTCTTAAACATGACCCATACGCATTTATCATATTCTCATTATGCTGCTCCAGCATAGAAGCATCATCATCATGTTCAGGAATTAAGTTTGAAATAGACAAAATATCATACTTAACAAAACCTAAAGACTACCATTTCACAAGTGCACCGTATCAATATTTTACAAAATACAGCTACAATAAAAAATTTCAGATAGCATCTGCTTACAGCTAAAAAGTGAGCTACCTGCAAAATTTTCTCAAAATTTAAAGATCTACTTACCCAACAACACCAAGATCATATTTTTTGTTAGGGTTGATCCATGGGCAGCCTCCAAACTGCCCTATTAGAGGTCTTGCATTGTGCTGGAGATCAAACGTTGATGCTCTATTGTCTCGTTTGCGCTTAAATCTGGATGTTAAACTAAAAGGACTAGCTGTATTATTATTACTGTTGTTAGTACTAGTTTGTGCTGAGTTGACACCATTGCTGCTACTTCCGTTTGAAACAGGGGGTATGTTTTCCAACTGAGCAACACAGGAAGGAAGGGGCTGGGTGGGCGTTTTGGACTCTTTTCTGGAGGAATTGTCTAAGCTTGAGTCAAGTGGAATGTAGTCTAGTGCAGGCTGGGAGAATGACTTGCTAGCAGGAGAATTGCTATGATTTTTGCCAGAAGCAGAGGTTTCATGAGTATCTTTTGCAAAATGCATTGCAATGGCAGGGCTACCCGACTGTGGAGGAGAGCTGGAACTGTCTTGTTCTTCTCCACCTGAACTCGGTGAATCTGACAATGGACTGCTAGTGGCACTAGAGTCGTTAGCACTAGAATTGGCTCCACTGATGGAAGTTATATTGCTGTCTTGAGCATCAGAAGTGTTGATGCCTTGGTGAGTAAACCACACTCTTGACCATAGGTCACCTGAAAAAAATTAATGAACAGTTCCACAGAGATGATAAATGGGTCATCATAAATTTACAGTACTATCACCACACTTAATGACTAAATGGTAAACTTCAGCAATAGCTTTGGTAGCTGAACCCTGGTGGGCCATATTGTTGTCAATGTGTTAACCTATTCTAAGAAGTGAAACTGTACACAGTTCCTCCAAAAAATGAGGTAATTTAGCAGATTCCACGTATAGTTCCTGTTCAGTTTTTGTGCCACGTTTTAGCAGTGGGTACTATATGGGCTGCAAGTAAAAATTAAAGCATCTGGTATCTTTCTTTAGGAAATCTTTCAATTTTAACAATAATATCCTGATAAATGTGACATTAATGTCAATTGATTGTTGTTAAATAGAGTATCTATTCATATGCTCAGTTGATGGATTTTATTTTATATGTGGTACTAAGGTATCACTTAATTGGAAATTAATATTAAAGAAATTTGTCAATGCACTAATTATGTATGCATAAATCATTTTTCAAGCTACCTGCTACTTATAAAAAAACTTTAAATTTCCTAATGAATTTAGTGAACAATAAATAATAAAATATTTTTTATTTTTGTATTTTCTATACTACATACCTCACTAAAACATAATAAAAGTAATGATGTTTTTATTTCCTGTATAGCAATTACAATACACTTGTCTATTTTATTAGGCAACAGCAATTAAATACAGTTGCAAGCATGTTCCTTACATTTTGCAGCATAACTTACATAGTGCATTGAACTGAAAGTTGTGAAATGATGTGAATGCTATATACATGAACAATTTCTAATTCTGCATTCTTCTGTAGGCACACAGCCACTTGGAATGGGTTAGAAATCTTCCATGCAGATTTTACATCAGAAGATATCACACAACTGTATTTACATCAGAAGATATCACGCGACAGTTATTACATCAGAAGATATCACGCAACAGTATTTACATCAGAAGATATCACACGACAGTATTTACATTAGAAGATATCACACAACAGTATTTACATCAGAAGATATCTCAACAGTATTTACATTAGAAGATATCTCAATAGTATTTACATCAGAAGATATCACACGACAGTATTTATGTCAGAAGACATCACATGACAGTATTGATGTCAGAAGATATCACATGACAGTATTCATGTCAAGACATCACATGACAGTATTGATGTCAGAAGATATCACATGACAGTATTGATGTCAGAAGATATCACATGACAGTATTTATGTCAGAAGATATCACATGACAATATTGATGTCAGAAGATATCACATGACAGTATTTATGTTGGGAGATATCACAGCAGCATTTACATCAGATGTTTGACAGTTCAGTGCAGTGACCTCCCAGTGGCTCCTTCATAAATTAATTGCAAAGATTATTGCAATCCATTTTTGGTATCATTTCTTTTTGTTCCAGTGGTTAGTTAACCTGCCCATGCTCTGGTTGGGAACACTTGGGATCAGATAGTACCACATTACTGGTACCTAGCGCATATACAATATCTTTCAATTTTATTCAGGATTTCATTTCTTCTCTGCCTTAATTAGGGCTATTGCTGTCCATTAATTAAAGAGAAAACAAGTTCATCTCTCCTGTGAAATTCATGCCCAGCATTAATCCTGATCAGGAAGCATAAAATAAATTCTGCTGTATTTCATCCGATTTGCAAATCATCAAAGCAGAGCCCCACAGAAGGAAAAATAGTTCAACAATTTCACCCACCACTAGTATACTTTTCTATCCTCGTACACAAGCTTTGAATTTTTTAACAAAAGGGAGTCTGGGCATCGCACAATTTTTATCAAGATATTGCCATATTAAATCGAGATGTAGTTGCGTTCAAATAAAAATTTCATCTTATTTAATTACCAATTACAGCTCATACACGTTCTTTATAAGCATTAGAGTTCAGACAACATATGACCTGCACCTGACAAACTTCCAAGGAGAAAAAATGACACAAAACATGATCTCAACTCAAATACATGAAATTTAAAAAATTTCTAAGAGGTCAAAAATTTGTTTATCAATTTAGCAATCAATTTTATCCATCACTGCGATCACATGCTGAGCTAGAGAAAATTTTCTATAACAATAAAAAGTTTTTAAGCATGTTTTAAATATTTTGCAAGTGTCACAAGTTGTTCCAAATGGAATGGCTACCCAGGATACTAGTTTTACTTTCATTACAAACTACTGTTCATTGCAAAAACTTTTTTAAACACCACTTCATAGCTCTCACCAAAATTTATAAAATGGTTATAAACATGATGCAATAATTGTAAATAATAAAAATTTAGTAACAAGAAACTTTAAAAATTGTCCTGAGTAGCCTCTCACAAAGGCATTGTATTTGGCAGTGCACCATAACCCTGAAATACGATGCACTCGTGCATTAACGGATTATTTTATACACAAAAATGTTGGCGTATCAACATCATGTCACTTACAAAAACCTTTATACAGAAACAAAAATTTGTCAAAATTCATTTCTTCACACATATTAAACTAAAAAATTCCAATTCTATGATACTAAAATGCAGTTTGTATGATGAATAGAACACTATGCAGTTGGTTACAGTAAAGTAAATATTAATCAAAAGCAGTTGCTCAAACAATGTTTCAAGTTGTTGATATTCAAAACAAAACTTAGTAAGTAAAAATTCCTATTTGGTAAAAATAAAGAACTGGAAAATATTATTTTTTTGCACATCAGTATAAATTTTAGTACCTATCATATAATATTTTGATATATTTTCATGTTTTATAGCAATATGTAATCCTGGATCTAAAATTATTTTTTTTAAATTTCAACTTTCAGCCTTAATGTAACAATTACAAAGATACACTACTTTTTAGACATGCAGAGATTGACAAATACATTTAGTTTTGTAGGATGTACAAGCCGGCCATTAAAGAAGTATCAATTGCACTGTTTATGCTAGGATATCCATATCAGAGCCAAAGTAGTTATACAACTAATGTTTTAATTTGCTTTTCAGTCCCATTAATCTAAACTCCCACTGAGATGTGAGATTTGCTAGAACCGTTATCTTTATGAATTTCCACATGTTTTACTGTTAGGTAAATGCCTTATAACTACTGATACATGAGGGATGCAAGAAGTGTAAGGTTTGAGCTTCCTTTTCCAAGGAAAGTGCTCCACAATTATGTGAAAATCAGCCCCTCAGTTGAGAGTTAAAACCTAACTTCCCAACTCTGAGGCAATCACATTAATCACTGAACTATGAAGCCATCAAGTTGCAAACACAGTGTCTATAGCCAATTTTAAAATTTTAAACTCTATTCATCATTTAAATGACATTAGGATTTTAGTAACTATCTATAGTCACAAATAGAAACCTGCCTTGATTGGTCAAAATATTGCTTACCCAGTACCTTATACATACAACCATGCTGTATTTATGTGATTTAATTTTTGTTAGTCAATGCCAGTAATAACTTGTTTTCTTTAGAACCCTTTTATGAAATCTACCAATGATAAAATCCTAAAAATTTACCTTTTCTGAATGATTGTAGGCTAATGTTTACTTTCAGTAGGCATACTACAAAGGGCTGAACATATTCAATACAATGAACAGTATGACTTGAATTTATTGTGTTCTAACAGGATGGTACAGTTTGATAGCTGACAATGCTTTTGAGCTTATTTTATTTCCAGTAGAAGAGTGTTTTATTCATTGTCATGCATACTATCATTGATAAAGGTTTTACATTTTGAGTTGCAGAAACCTAATTTTAAATAGCTTCGAGGCATCAGAAAAGGGAGAAGAAAAGATTTCAAGTGTTCATATACCAATGAAACATAATGATGCTAAGTCAGAAGAAAATAGGGTTAGATTTTTAATGCTCTACTGCCTATTATTTTATGCCAAATTAAGAGGTACATTTTTACTTTAGTGAGGTCTATTTTTTCAGCCCTTTCTTCTGACTGATTTTTTGATGTAGATTTTAATTCTAAAGTTCATTTTTGTCAGTTAGCTTTAGTTTTTCTATAAATTCTTTACTGAAGCAGCCAAGTTATACTCACCAGGTAACAATTTTAGAAAATCCACAAGTTCTTCAGGTAAGGACAGCAACAAGGACTAAATTGCTTAATCTAACCTAACTGGTCACATATGGCTCCTGGCAAAGGCGCACAGTATACAAATTACAGCCTCAATGCATCAAGGCTACTACCTTGTGAGTCATGTGGAAGCATAACTCCTCTAACCTAACCTGAGTTTTAACATTTTCATATTATTAAATTTACCTATGCCTGGGAAACTAAGAGCCAACCAACAAAATCAGACTTTGGATTTAAAATCTGCATAAAAAAATGAGTCAGTTTTAAAAAAGTGTTGAAAAAAATAGACCTCATTAAGGTAAAAATATACCAGTTAAGAAAACATACATATCCTAAATAAACTAACAATTATAGCCCTAATATAAATCTAGCAAGATTCACATAACCAGGTATTGACAATACGCTAAAATGCAAGACAGGTTGCACAATATAAACTTATTTTTTAATAACGTGTCCTGCTTCTAAACCTTCACAAAATACACTTCTAAAACTGAAAAATGAAATGCTATATGACACTAAAATAAAAGTTGCATGAATAGAACACCTATGCAGCATGTCAATTTAAAGTAAATACTGAATGGATAATAATACAATTGTGATAAGTAAATACAAAATTATGCTCAAACTTGTAATTCTGGATATACCATTTTTCATTAGAATGCATTCTAAGTTAATTCAACCATTAGAAAATTTAAGCAATTCATATGCACCTCATTACTGACATTGCAAAGATAATGGAGTTTTGCCATAGTAATTGGACCAACATCTCAACTCTGGAAGTCTACAAAGACAACCAGTCCTACCTTCCATTCACTAGACAGTCACAGAAATGAGAGCTCAATGTGAACATTCTGTCTATTCCTCAAATTATACCCAGATAAGAAGAAAAATTTTTGTAACTCCTAGCAACTAGGCAGCCTAAAATAGATTGCATCTATGATAAGCACACCCTGACAGGCTGACAGTTTAGTATATAAAATCATCACATTTCCCCTATGACAAACGGATAACAAGTGGCTGAATAATTAAGATAATTGCTAAAAAAATATTAATTCAATTTAAATATCTCAAATCAATTAACATCAGCATACTAAATGTATCACAATATGCCTTGTTAGCTTACACAATAGCTCATACAGAGTTCACAACTGAGCCACTACTGATCCCTTCGAGAAATGTAATATAACTGCATTCGCCACGCCTGCAAAAAGTACAAAACGTGAATTACCTGCAGGTCCGTGCTGTTCAGGCAGGATCCAGCCAATGCCAGGATCCATGCGGCTACAAATTCATAAACACTTTTTTAAATAAACAGTAAAAAACTATTCTATAATTCCGATTACTTAATTCACAATATAAAATTGTCACACGATTGGACGAACACGAGATTGCAGTTGCAAGGTATTGCCATTCAGCAACAATATCCGCAAGGTTTTGTAATTTCCGGAAGTGCATTGAGCTAGCTGCTATACCAATGACACGTAAGAATTGAAAGGTAAATATAATTTCATTAATTATTTTAGGCGTAAGAACATAGATATAATCAGATACAATTAATAATCAGATAATCAGCCCATCATAAACACTCATTCACGTATCATAAAATAATTTTTTCCTAATACCTTTTAATGCATTTGATATTCTACAACTGTGTGAAATTAACAATAGAAATGCATATTTTATGTTCAAAATTGCTTTGAAAATATCATTATCTAAATCGATTAGACACACCTTGAACCCTCAACACGTGGGAATAATTTGGTGATTACTGGTCAGGTAGTTTTTCGGGGCCAAAACAGACGAAAATTTATGAATTTTTGGCAGCCATGAACCCGAGTAAAGTTCAAATAGAAAGTTAGCTAACTTACATCTAAAAAGTCTCATAGACGTATTAAAGGTTATATTTTTAATACTCTGGAATATTCTTGAAAATTTCAGTTGATCTACTTGGCGATGCAGTTGATAAGTGTTTCATGATAACCTGATAAGGTTGAGCAGTGATGCCGTGCTACGCTCACAACTGGGAAGTAAGAGCTCAATTCCCAGGCTTCCCAACAAAAGCATATTGATTTTCATGAAAATAAGGAGTTCTTCCCTTGGAAAAAAAGTTTAAATTTCACATTTCTCACACGTCAGTAGTTATAGAGCATTGAAAATCCATTGATCTGCTCTATGTCAAGTGTGTTGAAGTTAATAATAGGAATTAAATTATCAAATCATAACCATTCATATGGCTACATTTTAATTGACAACTAGCTTGACCGAATAAACGAGTGAAATATCCACCGTTTATAGCATGTTGTTATCAATTCGGGGTATTAAAAAGAACCTTTATTAATGCCAACACGTTTAACCGTGGTGTTTTCAATGCCTTACAACTACCTGCGTGGTGAAGGATGTGAGGAATGTGTGGTTTAAACTCCCGTTTTCATGGGAAATACTCTCTGGTTACGTGAAAATGCCTCGTCTGAGCCGAGATTCGAGCCTAGGTCCTCTCGGTTACGAGGTTATCATGCTACCAGTACGCCATGGAGCCCAAAACCCTTTCCTGAATTTAAAATAATCCATAAAAATAACTAAAAACTGACATAAACTTATTCATACTGTAGAATTTACTCGGTAACTTCGTTACACTTTTACAACGAAATTAGACAGGCAGACTTGAACTGCGCCACAAACCAAATTAATGTTGATAACGCTATGGTGAAGCTGATGTCCCTCATAAATCATATGTATAAAAATGTTGTCCAATTATTATTTGTACTGCCCCACCCACGGATAAGCAAAAGCTTAGGATTACTTAAGTTATTAAATCTAATATCAAGAAGCCCCAAGCATATCTCATGCTACTGCACGAAGGATAAATCTCGCTTGAATTATGTAGTAGTTTCAGAAATTATGTAACCAGTTAAACTAGACATTAAAATAAATATTACTTCCATTTAATGTTCTCTCAACTAAAAAGAGACGGAAAAACATGTGGACAATGATAAATTCTCTATATAAGCCAAAAAGGAAAATGAGATTTAAATTTGATATCTTTTACCAATGACAGTGATCTCTCATCAAGAACCTTCCCGAAAAATATTAAAGAATTGACTAATCAAATAAGTCAAGAACTACAATAGGAAAAGTCTTCGTGCGTAGAACCCTATTGTGTAGGGCTTATCTTATGCCCCCTGAGGGGTGTAGCTTGGTAACCCAGGAGAACCAAATACTGCTAAAAGAATGGCCGCAGGACAACAATAACGACTCGGCCAACTTTCGAACGCTTTTCCGAACTCCGCCGAAACTGAATAGGATAATAATTTGTCTCGGATAAAAGCGGCGCATGTACCTTACATTGTTAAAGTACGACCGATGTATTTGCACCCAGTCATATTCTACTATCAGTTTGACATCACTGGAGCTGCTGAGTTCAAGTGACTCGAGATGAAATTCTAAGGCGCTACTATATGGTCACGATGTATCAACAGTAACAGTACTTATTCACTATTCATGGTTGCTTTTTAAAATTTAAAATATTTATTTACTATCTTATAATGTAAATTTACTGTGTGCAGGTATTTCGCGCCGTTAAATTGAATAGTGTGGTTGATTTAGAGTACAGGACTATATCTATATTATTTCATATTCCTGAACATTATTTCCTACTAATGATTTCCACTTTTGGACAATCGGCTTATCTGACAGACGTTTCCCTGTTGAGTTCGTTAAGCCGAGGCATGTAAAAAAATTGTCAACGAAGCAGACGCTCGAATATAAATTTCCATTCACACGCTTGTCCGCAATCAAATCTGTGTCTGTAAAGTCCGTATTTTAAAACTTCATGACTTTATGCTGACATTTATGTGCTTGAACGAATAAAAAATATATTAGCCTATAAGATATCTAGTTTGAAGCGAATATATGCCACTTGTACAAGATAAATTCGACATTCTTCAAAATCTAATGTTTCTTCCTTTATAAATTACAGTATCCGTGTTACTGGCTTCGTCAGAAACAAAGCTATGGAGTGTTTTATGGTCGATTGAATAAGAATCTACTAGTATTACGAAAGAAAAATTCCCTCACTATGTACATCTACAATATTTCGGAATGAATGAAAATTTAAAAAAACTGGCATTATCAACGTCACCGTTTTTAGGAAACTTGTTACAAACGAGTAGAAAAAGAATGAATAATTTACAAACGTAAGCTATCGTTGCATATTACGTTTGGTCTAAGATGCTCAATGGTTATAGTTTTCAAGTTCACGTTTTTATTCACAAAATTTCTTTGCCAACCAGTGCATATATAGTACCCGTGTACAGTTCAGACATACGTATACAGGGATACGCTGCAGCTCGAGTTTACGTGTTTGCAAGGTCAAAATATTTGCACCCGTTTCACAAATCCCTTTCCTCTTATGAAGTTAACTTCAATAAAATAAGTTGAGGCGATTCCTCGTCATCGGCGTCTCGTATGATCATAAGACATTTAGCATAAACATGTAATAAATGTATCGTGATTGTAATATTTTGGAAATTCTAAACGTAATCTACTTTTAGCAAATGCGTATGGCAACAGTGACTTCAAGAACCATTCTTTATTCGGTTGTCCCCAATGTGCAAGTCCATTGCCTCTTGCCTTCCATAAAATACGGTGTCAGCACTGGTGCTGTTTTTGCGTACAAATTGAGTTAAGTATTCTGATGAGAATTTTACCTCTTCTAAAGAAATTCATCTGCACTAAAATGAAGTTGAACCCTTGGAGGGAGTATGTAGAATATTGATATGCAAAGAGGTAGTCTTCTTTAAATTTACTGTACTATTATAGATTATAAAATGCTATTGTCCTACTTGAAAACTGAGGGTTTTGAACACCATCAAGACCGCATTGTATAAGGAGAATAATAACCAATAGTTGAAATACTTTTACGGTTGATATACCTCCTGTTGAGTTCAAAACATAGGTTTCCTATACGTACTTAAACAAGACATTCAAAGAGACGGTGAAACAAAGTTGAGTCAATAACATGTGCCCAGAATTTTTACGATTTGATAAATGTAGAAAATAATCCTGGTCGCCTTGCATTCCCGAGAGGCACCGCTCATTGCAAAATACGGTCGCATCGGTCAAAACACGGCAGAGGTGTCCGTCCCAACGAGAGGACGAGTTGAACCTCATTTAATTCCGAATTTTTCCTTGGCGTAGTCGCCGAAGCTCTTGGCGCCCTGCTCGTTGACGTCATAACCAGGCATTTTGGCTTTGCAGCGGCCGAGCCAGGCGGTCACGTTGGGAAACCCAGACACATCCACCCCTGAAATCCAGTAAAAAAAATGATGCTGAGCAGTAAAGGGGTTAACCACAAGATGCGTTACTCAGGTGGAAGCACTAGCAAACTATGTTGCCACTACTACTACGAAGGTAGAAAAGTGGTCTTATAAACAATAATAACCACAGGAAGAGAAGTGAAACCCTTCTCCCACTCTTGAATAAATGGTAATAAGCTCTTCTAAAGGAGCCTAATGCGCAAAAACACTTTGCTTCTCGTCACTCGACATTCGATCAGTAATTGATTAAGTATATTAATGGTGGTAGAGGTGGTATCGATTGCGGCACTTCAGTGATTCAGATTATGTCGCACCAAAGGAGAAGAGACTATTCAGTATGGATAGCACGAAACGAAAATTCTATGCACAAGATTTATTTCCACACAGGATCCCCAGTGCGTGGAGACAAGCCAGTAAATTAAGAATGAAGAGGGAGGAAAGGTAAAGAAGAGATGGCGAAGAAAGTGTGAAAAGTTAAAGAAGCAAAGTAACCACGAAAGATACAAGTCCCGAAGATACCTAACGGTGCCCCTCTTGGGTCGCCAGTACCATAGCCTATTATAGACAAACATAATTACTGCGTATCCTATACACCCCTTAGAGATGCGTGCAAGAGAAGCTTCTCTTGTCCCGTAAAAAAGTCTCACAAGATGACCTTCAGGTAATTTACTGCCCGTTTGAAACGCACGCACCACCACTCTAGAACCAGATAAAATTTTGGCGTAACCACACCACTGAACAGATCACCACTCTAGACCCCNTGGCGTAACCACACCACTGAACGAATCACCACTCTAGACCCCGATAAAACCACATAATAAACCACACCACCGAATTTACCGGAGGCCACGAAGGTCGAGACCGACGCGACGAGGGCATGGTCGGCGATGGTGATCGAGGGTCCGGCGACGTAGTTCTGGCCGGAGAGAGAGGCGTCCAGCCAGCCCAGCGCCTCCGTGAAGGGGGGCAGCAGCTCGGGGTTGACGGGCTGGCCTCTGAACAACGTCGGGTACTGCACAGATGTAACAGTGAAAAAGTAATGCACAGTCACAGCGGTGAAAATGTAATCCAGTCACAGCGGTGAAAATATGACCCCCACAGTTGCAACAGTGAAAATATGATGCACTGATGCAGCAGTGAAAATATGACGTAAAGTTGCAACAGTGAAAATATGACGTACAGTTGCAACAGTGAAAATATGATGCACAGTTGCAACAGTGAAAATATGACGTACAGTTGCAACAGTGAAAATATGACGCGCATTTGCAACAGTGAAAATGCAATGCACAGTTGCAACAGTGAAAATGCAATGCACAGTTGCAACAGTAAAAATGCAACGCATAGTTGCAACAGTGAAAATATGACGCACAGTTGCAACAGTGAAAATATGACGCACAGATGCAGCAGTGAAAATATGACGCACAGATGCAGCAGTGAAAAAGTAATGCACAGTTGCAACAGTGAAAATATGACGCACAGATGCAGCAGTGAAAATGTAATGCACAGTTGCAACAGTGAAAATGAAATACAGTCACACCGGTGAAATACGTACAAGACACAGTTGCATCAGTGAAAATATGATATAGAGTCACAATATGATTCACACTTGTATCAGTGGACATATGATACACAATTGCAATATAATTCCAGAGCTGGGCAGTATCTAGATACAAAGTATCTAGATACTGTATCTAGATACTTTTTTGTATCTAAATGCTGTATCCAGATACTTTACAAATGTTATATCTAAATGTAGTATCTAGATACTTTTTGCCTGTATCTAG
>VOMN01021599.1:0-11656 GCA_014899125.1 Orchestia grillus
CGCGTGCGACTTCACCTGCAGTAATCGCTACTGGATGGTATCGCACCTGAGAAATTCGCATTATGTTTCCTCTGAAAACCTCATGGGTTGCGTCATGAAGCAGAGGGTGTACGGATGCCCTTCGTGCGACACTCTAACAGTCACACTGCCAGAAATGACTCAACATATCCTCACACATGAAATATCAAATGATTCAGAAGTACTCGCGTTCATCTTGCCTACCAAACTTGAATCTGACCTAATTTGCTGTCCCGTTTGCAGCACACCGTGGCCCAACCAGTCAACAATTATACAGCACTTACAGATGTCCAAATTTTGCGCGGAGCAACTTTCAGCTGGGGATCGCACGTCTCAGACTCGAACCGGGGACGCGGCCTACACAGACTTGTTGGCCCTCGGTAACTCAGCTGAACTGCAAGTGGAAAATGACACAAACACAGTAGCGTCTAACGACTTGAACATTGTGTTCGTCGACGAAGGTGAAGGTGTGTATTCTTCCATCCTCACCTCGGACGGTAAAAGCGGCGGCGCGACTTTGGTCGAGGTCAACGGGCAGCAGTATCTTGCTCCTCTGAGCGACGCTGTGCTAGATGGAGGCTGCAGCAAAGCCGCAACAGTTGTTGAAGTCGACGGCGAACATTACGTAGTCTTGAGGGAGTCAGAAGATGACTGCACTGAAGTCGAGGCTTCCGATCTACAACAACCGAGCGCTGATTCCAATCAGTTGTCAACAGACACAGCAGATGAATCTCTGAATGTACTTCTACAACCTCCTCCAGTGCCTGAGCAGGGAGCATCTGTTATGTTGGATGAAGAACATTTATCTTCGTTGTTTAATGGCTCCAAAGAAATTATATATGCCCATGACATGTAGAAGACAATGCAGGGCTTAGTTATGTTCAAGCTGTTCATAATTTACCGTGCGGCATAGGCAGTAAACGAACTGAAATCGTTCCCGATTTCTATCGCTTAGTGCATGAACTTACCTCAATGGCACCAGTGAGTACGTTGTCACGTACACTGTATCGTGTGCATCTCATCATTTCTGCCCAATGGGTAGTAATTTCTCATTAGTTTTCTGTTCGCGCGGTTAGCTACGGGAACTTTTTACTGTCACGGGATCAGGTACGATTCGTGGTGAGGAAGAAGCAGGTGTTGCGATTATGAGTATCTTCTCCTGCGCAGCTCTGCAGCGTGAGCAGCTCGTGCACATAATTGTGTTGGGAAATGAGAGAGCCGCAAATTTTGGCCTCCGTTCCTCTCGCGCTGAGGTGACAGGTGCATCGTGCAGCCGATATCGTCCTCGTGTATCGTTTCCGTTATTCAAATACATTTCAAGTTTTCTTGCGCTTCTTCGCTAATCGTTACACAGAAAATTTCACGTGCTTGTACGGTGAAGCAAGTTCTTAGAGGTCTAGCTTAATTGGCGAAAGGAAATCTTTACCGTGGAATTATATTAGGTATTGTTTGCGAGTAGTATTCGTATGCGATTGGTTATGCAAGTTTAGTGATACATATAACGCGAATAGAAAGTTCTCTGAATGTTAGCATTTATCTATTTTTTTACCGTGTGTATAATTCAAAGCTTTATGTAGTAGTCTACCCCACAGTAGGTCTAAGTGAGCACGGGTGACAGAGTCGGGTAACGAAATTATTTCGTTCGACATCTCTAGTTTGTGGCTTCGTTCGGAGGTACGGTACGTATGTTCTGCCTGCCTAAAGAGTCCCTGTCTACCGTAACATCCTGTCAGTTCTGGGTTTATTTCTTTCAATTGCCGTTTGTAATTCTTCTGTTTTGTATCGATTGTTTGATCAAATCGATCTTTGTTTTTATCAACATCAAGGCTTGCATTGGCCGCCGGAGTCTCGTGCAACGTTTTGACTGAACTGGAAGTTCACTGGACTCTTTCTATCGTTTTTACATAAATGTCGGTAAAAGTAATTGTTAAAGCAGTAAAAAATTTCATGCTAATTGAATTACTATCGGTGATAGTGTGAAGAATAATCGTTGTAGCAGTCTTTATGATTGCAACGATCAATGACAAAGATCACTCATTAGAACGCGTATCGCTGCCGGTACCGATCTGCATTGAAATGTTGGAATAATTTCTTGTAACTGTACACAGTTTTTAGCGCATGAATGCGGCGGTTTATGCTGTGGGTCACGCGCTGTTTCAGGTTAGTGTGCCGTCGTTGATGTAACCTCTTATCTGATTAGTTCATGTGAACTGGAGTCGGGAAATAATAGCCGGACTTAAGTTTGATGTATTTACACGTATATATATTTTCATTTTCCATGAGAGAAAAACGAGAACAGTCCAACATGATTGCGGAAGTCTCGAATCCTGATGGATACAACAGTTTGACAGGAAAATAATGGCAGTTAATCGAATGTAGGGAGCCCCCCGATAAATGCCGCACTTGTTTCGCTCGAAATTAATTTGCGCTCTATATGGTAGCTAAAGTAATCGAAATAACTGCTGCTGAACTGATCATACGTAATTTGCTTACTAGCCAAAACTAAATTTATTTGAGCAAATCATGGCTATTATAGACGGTCATCAAGAATTACCTGTTGAACGTAGCAATTTTCAAGCGTCATTTATATGGAAAAGTTTATTTGGCATTTTATTAGTTCCTATTCTATTTTAATCAGCGCCCAATAGACTACATCAGGTGTTGTTTGGAACAGATAGCGTTATACCAATATTAGCTTCTTATGAGAAATTTTAGGCCGTATATTTTTGGTACTGCTAGGTTCTTTTTGAAAACTATTTTTGAAAGTCTTTGAGTGGAGTACATTTCACTTACGGTAAGATATTGAGTTCGTGTTTTGAAAGAACCTAAAACGTCTGACATGAGCTACGGTACTGCATCATGCATCTATTTCAAAGTATGTTCCGAGGAAACAAGCATCACTTGCAATTAAAAGTTTATGAATTCTGTCGTCAGTAATTTGAAACACTGCGATCATTTTATTTAAAAACCAAGCCGTAACGAAATTTAGATTAAGTTTACCTTTTGCTTAACTCGGCATTAATCCTTCCGTACAAGAGTTCAACTTTTGATCATGTTTTATACACATATAATTGCAACAGAACGTTACTCGGTCGCTCTCAAATTGTTTCGGCCAAATAATATGGTATAAATTCTATTCTATCAATTTTATTAGATAAACGAATTCATCATTTTCGGGTTATTTTCACAGTGACCGTTTCCTCATTTTCTTTCGAAATCCTTACCTGTGAACCTCGTGTTCTATTTTATACACGGCACCTTTTGGCTTGGCATAACCCCAGCAGTCGTCCATCGCATTATATCCTAAATTCGAGCGCATTGCAACTTTTGTCTGACTGGCGAAAGTGAACCCGCATTCTCCCTAAAGGGGTAAAGACAGTTTGAGCCGCGCCTGTCCACTTGCACTCTTAGACGGGAGACTCCTTGTGGTTTGGTTTGTAGCGTCGACAGCCGACCGCGATATTTTGACTGTCCCGTCAGTCAGCTCCCTGCGTCCATGCCCCAACTTCCCCCTCAAAGTGAAGGGGGTCGACGGTTTGCTTGGGGCCATGAGGGGGAGGGCCCCAAAGCTGCTCCACTGCCTGGTAGCTCAACGTTTCTTTCTCCAATAGCGCTTCGGCTAACTGCACAGCAAAAAATTACACCTTTACACTTCTCGCATTGCTTCTGTTAATTAAGGGTCACTGCCCAGGTGGCCGGTGTTGCATTCACACGGTATGTGTGATCGACATCGACCGTGTGAAAACCACGCCGACATCACATGTACCCGTTAACAGGTTAAAATGGTAAATGGTCCAAATGCAAGGCACAGGATTTGAAGGCAGTGTGGTACCTGTGTTTTATGGCCCTGATCAGCTGACGGACGCCCTCACAGCTGACTAATCAATAATCAAGAAATTAAAGTGTTGTGGATTACTCTTCATCGAGCGTTCATTGATTCACTGATTCAGTCGTGTCTGCCTGTTCTATTAATATATTTCAATGGTTCGAATCCTGCATGCAATATAAGCCATTTCATGAAAAATTAAATAACTTTGTGAGCAATAATTAATAACTAAATACATCATTGACCCGGTATTTCGAACTTATTTTCATATTTAGTGTTTTAATTAGGTAAATCTCGTTTTAATATTCTACTCGAAGTTACCTTCAATTAAAAATATGTAATTCACAAATTCTACCTATTTCAAGCCCCTAGGCGGCTATAATGACGTATTCAACCACTTCCACCCCTCCATTTCTGCTCCATTTCCCTGACGACCTTCACGATCGTGAACGACCTGAAATTTCTTGGTCTGGCCTCACAACACCGAGGAATCTGGCTGGTGTCTAATCAAGTTCTTGCGGTCACGCTAGACACCTGCACGCATGTTGTATGCGTAGTTAGGTTGTGCTGTAGCCTCCTGCCTCACTCAAAAGACTCCGTACGCTAACACGACGACTTATTCACTAGTTATTCAACACGATTGGACCTCGTTTTCACGACCCATTCACACTCCCCACGTGGTATTTTGTGTCTCGCCAGATGCAAGACAAAATATTCTTGCTCATTGAATGTGTATCGACTTCAAGCAGCCTGAATAGTACGAACACACAACAAGAATACGGCTTGTTACTGGCAGCACATTCAAGTACAAGGACATTGTACAGGCATGTTCTCAAAATGAATTCGTACCATTGACATTCCATAAAATAGAGCGAAAAATATTTTTGACGTGTCAATTGACGCCGTAGTAAAGTATCCCCTCACACACTGACAGCTATCAAAGGCACTTCAACTCACTGACCAGTTTGAGTTTATCCATATTTTGAGAGATGATCTGTTCAGTGGACTTGTAGGCCTGGAAGATGAGTCTGTTGGCCTCCCTGTCGATGAGGCTAGCGAGCTTATCAGAGTAAGGGCGCCGCCCCGAGACGCGGCCTTTGCCGTCAGGGTCGTTATCAGGAAACGAAACTTGTCCCACGGCGGAGCTGAAGCCAAACTGGCGCACCTGTGGCAGTGAAGTCGAGCTCAAAAGTTTTACACTCGTTTTAGTGTAGAGAGATGACGACTTCACACTATGAAAGAAATTTATTTTTCTGGATAAAATCGCTACGCTCCGTTCTGTCCCGCCCCGAGCGAAGAGCGTCGCCTACATTCACGCAGTCACAGCAACAAGACTGCTCCCCAGTACGTCGCTTGTGTACACCCAAAACCAAGTATTGAGGTACTTGCTCGAGTTTTTCGATGTTATTTGGGCGAGATAAGAGCAGGTATCCCTCCCGGGCATTTTTTCAACATTACATGCGAGTAAAGAGTTTGCTGATAGATGACGAATCTAATCGTTCTGACATATTTTAAATACCGGCCTCGAGACATGTTTCTAGGGTCCAAAACCCTCCAATAGTATTTCGATTGCAGAGCGTGGTGGCCCATTGGTTTGCCCTCGTCCTCCTATAATGTCCTCAAAGCATTTCTTTTGAGAGAGAGGAGGCACGGTGCGTGCCTAGGGTCCCGATAGTCAACCTCAAAACACGCGAGCAAATCATTGAAATACAAGCGTTTGACAAGACGATATGATCAGCTTAGAAATGAAACACTTCTTTTTCGTGCAGAAATACTCTGAGGTGTAACTGACACTATGAGAATACGTCAGCCACGTGACACCTTAACTTTATGATACTACAGCTCACTAAGTCAATATATTTATTGGTGGAAATAATCATAATAACCGACAATACAATGTAGCGCATATCACACTACCAAAGCGGACAAATTATCGATGATCAATTCGTGAGAATATTATGTAGTGTTAATAACAGCAAAACTATTCAGCGCATGAGTAAAGGTATCTGCAGCGACAGCAGCATATACCCGAACAATGTTACACATAGTGAGCAAAACTGGAAATAACTGAACCTAACAGATCGCATCGATCAAATTCTCGGCAAAATCGAAGTACCTTAAATCCTTAAATACGATACTGGAATTCGTTGGTCACCAAACAAAGAGATCTAAAAGGCTTGCAATTTAAAATTCTTCCGTGACATAATGCAACTGCTTTTAGGCCAAAGCCCAGTCTCTGGTCAGAGTGTCAAAAACATTACTTTGTCAAAAAAACATTACGTTAGCACACGAGTGTCGATGGCACGATTGAATATGGAAAATTTAAGTTTAAACGCTTGAAGTATTATTCTATCTCACAGTGGTAATCCCACTATATAATTATAGCCCAGTGTTGCTTGCTTAGTCCGTCCGTCTCTCTGTGACGCTCTTAGGGATTTATATAAGAGAAAATTCCCTGGTTTGTATTCCTAATCAGCGAGACTGTCAGAGAAGGCGCATGAGTATCAGTGATACTGAAAATGACACTGCATGTCATATTTAGCGTAAATAAGAGAGCATTTTAAGAATTTAACATCCTTCGTCCGGCCATTTTTGGCGGGGCGCGTCTACTAGTTATTATATAGCTCTGAATCACAGCATGACTGATACGTAGCTAAAATATTCCATCATCATGAACTCAATAACAGAAATCACAAAATCACACTCAGGCATGAATAAATTGCAGTGCGATTATTACAACAGTCACAGAAGAAGCGAAAGCTTCAAATGACAGGACCACACTAATATATAGTAGTTGTAGTTAGGAGAACAGCGCTTTAGTAACACAGACTATCTCGTACCGAAAGAGAAGGAACCATTTAGTATGGACTTAGGAGAACGGGGAATCTAGGCCCCAGATGTGTTCCCACACTAGATCCCCTTAGCTTAGAAACAGCAAGTTAAGAAGGAAAAGGGAGAAAAGATAAAGAACCATTAACGAAAAAGAAAGAAATGAAAAGAAGCAAAGTGAGCACGGAAGATAGAAGTCCCGAAGGCCTAGCTAGAGCTGAGGTAACCCAACAGTGTTCTCATAGGGACGCCAGTGCCTATAGCATAAAATAGACAAACCTAACTAACGTAACCCTATTGCCAATGGTTCATCCTGTGCCACTGAGGGGAATCTTCAATACAACAAGCGGTAAGAAGGGACTCCCTGGCACCCTGGTTAACATGACAGCCTCACAGCTGGGAAGTAAGGGTTCGACTCTCGGCTCAGGCACTGATTTTCACGCAACTACGGAGTGCTTCCCTTCGAAGAGGAAGCTTAAACCTCACATTCCTCACATCTCTCAAGCGTCAGTAGTCGTAAAGTAGTAAAGACTCAATGGTAAAACGTGTTGAAATTAATAAAGGTAAACATACACGAAACAAAAGATCACGAAAAAAGGCAGGCTTACCTGCGCGTAGGCGAGTTTGGTGACTTTCTCCAGGTCGTTCTGGGCGCCCGTGGTGACTCGGTTGAACATGAGCGACTCCGCCGCCCGCCCCCCCAGCGCCATGCTCATGCGCTCCAGCAGCTGCAGAGGTCACGCAGATTAATATTACTTCTAGAACGACGGCTAGATAATTCCTCCTCCCAAGCAAGTGGGCATAAATTAATGTGTTCCCGCATCAAGCATTTCTCATTAGAATAAAATTATTATTATAGATTTACGATTGAAGCCAACTTCAGAGCTAAAAAGCTAAAGCCAGGCACTTGAAGGTTACGATACAAATGTGAAATAGTATCAAAAATAATACCTTCGTCGTTTTAGGGTTATCCTTATAAAGACCACAGCCGAAAATTATGGACATTAAAAAATAGTACAGTTCAGCCTTCAATTCTTAGTGCATCGTTCACAACTCGGGCGAAAATGCACACGAGCGCACAAAATGCGAATGACTTCTTTCGCAATATTAGGGTGAGAGCTCACCCTAAAGTTCATTCAATATATGAGTGAGTCTTTTAGGATTAATATCACAACTTGCATGCGCAACGCGTCCTGTATTTGTATTTGCTTCGTTCGTCAAGACTCGGCACTACACAAAATCAGAGACGAATTCGTATTTTGGACTAAAAAACGTAAAATCAATTATTAGAATTCTCCAAGAGATTCTCTCATTTCCTCATACACAGCATACTACATTTTGTTGTACAATAGAAAATTATACCCGTGCTTATTCTGCACAGCAAATCACTTCACACGTCACGCTGGCATCCCTTCAAACAGCAGTCTAGCTTGAATACTCCTCCATACTGCACATGAACGTTACCATTTGTAGGTGACCGCCGTGTTTACAAATAAATATGGTGTTTGGTTTCGATCTCAAGGACGAGCAAAAATGATGTGAATACCTCTAAACGTTTTTGACTTCACTCGATTGCCAAGTTTGACAACCTTGAAACCTTTGAAGTAGTACTCGTGCACATCGTCCCACGCTACACTAGAGTACCACCTTTCAAGTCATATTGTGTTTGATCTTCCCTTCCCCGAATGAAACACTTCACTTCGGAGTATCGAACCTGGGACCTCCTCACTAACTGGCAAGCGTACCACTACTTACGCTTGGGAACACCGTAAAAACTGCGGCAAAAAAGTCATCTCTTCCTCTGTTGCATCACGCGCTTGGAAGAGACGAATTCGTGTGTTAACTTTCGGGTAGTTGTGTTTTATAATAAATTCATTGAAGCAGCGTCGAGAGGAGGAAGCAATGAATTCATTATAAAACACAGCTACCTGAAAGTTAACATTCATTCAACACTAAGACTAAAGGTTTGTCTAAAAACTCGAACGTATTCAGTCAAATAATTTGATTCAATTACGAGAGATTCCCATCGTTGAGTAAAATCTATTAACATTTAATGTTAATCTGATGATAGCGCTAGACACAGAACCGAAACACCTTTTCGGTCAAGTTGAGCGTCCCTGTTCGACAAATTTTCCGTTTTGTTCGATGCTCGTTCTAGTTGACACTGCTCTGTAGCGGAGAAACGGGCACTCGAATACCTTATGTTCATTATCTCATTTCAAACCTATCGAAACCCGGTAGTCAGGACCCATCAATCAACATCCACCACAACAAACGGATCCATTCAGTCAATAGAAAGCCTACCTGCTCTTGAGTGTAAAGCTTCTGATCCTTGGGCTGGTACTGCGCGAAGCCAAGGGCGTGGGAGGTGCGGGGCACGATGGTCACCTTGAGCAGCGCGTCCGTGTGCTCCAGCAGCCAGCCAATCAGAGCGTGGCCTGCCTCGTGGTACGCCACCACTCGCCGCTCTTCTGGGCTCACCGTCTGCCACGCATCTTATTTGATTAACACTTGATCGACCGAAAGAACTTGCATATCCTTTTGAAAATATATGGTTTAACCTTTCAGTGACCAATAGGAAATATGTGACTTTTTTATAAATTTAATTTAACCCTTCAGCCACCAATAGGAAATATATGTACTTTTGTAATGGTAAAACACATAAATTAACAATTTATCGACCAGAAGGAAACATATGTCTCATTGCAAAAAATGTGATTGAATCTTGTAATGAATAAATGGAAATATACGTCCTCGTAAAAAACGCGATTCAACCCTTTAGCGATCGAAAGATGTCCTCTTTCAAAAATGTAAATTGACCTATTAACGACCTAATAAGCGTTCAGTTTCAGTTTCATAAGGAAGTTGTTAGTTTGCTAGTTTTCATGCAAAGCGAAATGCAGTTTTATTGCATGCATGCACAAGGCAGTAAGTTTTTTCGTACAAAGCTAAATGCAGCCTCCACAAACGCAAAATAAATATTCGGTCGTTCAAGGGTTAATATTTAGCATTGCCACATTAGGTATCGGACTCAATTCTTCACTGAGCTGGAAAGACCAAGCGCTTGTTTCCAACCGCACGACGTCGCTCCCATTGATCACAACTCGTGTGAATGTGATTGAGATTACAGGTGTTGCTCACATGTTACTCATTGATAGCGAGATCTTTAATAAATTTTATTTGTTAATTATCAAAGAATTAGTGATTTGAATTTAATGAATTCGTACTCAAATAGCACTCAACATAACCCATAAAATAATAAGCGTTTTAACACAATCAAGTAAAATGAATCACAGTTTGCTATAATGGGAAAACAATTCAAAGACTTTCTCTCAGTTCCACAAAATGAAATTCGACGAAAAAAGTTGTAATGATTATGTGTATTTGTCACATTTATCAATACTTGACACATAAACTTTAACTCATATAATACTCACTCCATTATTTGATATTGGTCATTTTTGCTCAACATTTAAATTTTCATGCCACACTCCACTGGACTAAATCATTAACTTGCTATTCCATAATACTCTATTCCACTCTGCTTGATCATACAGTCATCACCTACCAACTGTCTAATAAGTCCGACCAGATCCGGAGAGCTATAGGATTGAATGGTCGAAATAAAGAAGTAATTCCACTTATCAGTTTCTCTAAATTATATTAATATCATTAGTTCTATTCGTTAGTTTACAGCTCCCTACCCACATTTGAGAAGAAGGGACCATCTAGTATGGACCTTAGGAAACGTAGAATCTATGCACAGGTGTGTTCCTACACCGGATCTCCTGCGCATATAAACAGTAAGTTCAAAAGAAGAGGAGAAAAGGCAAAGAAGAGACAGCTGAGATGGGTGAAAATTGAAAGAGGCAAAGTGGACACGAAAGATGGACGTCTCGAAGGTCTATCTGTAGGTGAGCTAACTTAACAGTGCCCCACTGGGGTCACCAGTCCCTTCAGCATAGGATAGAAAACCTCTAACTAACCTAATCCTACTGTCTATCCTATGCCCGCTGAGACGAGTTTATCTAAATACCCACACCTACTTTGACCGATTAATTTCTTGATACCCCACACCTTATTCGCCCAATCGATTCTTTTAAGTATTCCCGTCTAATTTGGACGACGAATTTAATTCCAAAGGCATGCCAAGTTCAACAAATCCATTCTCCAAACACCCCCTCTTCACAGCTTGACCGACCAACTGCTCCAAAAACCAATGCCAAATTCGCTTCAATGTCTTCTCTTACGGCTGACTTCTTCTCGATGCCGCCAATGACTCGCTCGATAGCGTACTCGAGGTCCTTGCCAGACACCTTGTCCCCGGCGTTGCGCGCCGCGTACAGGGCGGCCTCGTTCACCACGTTGGCCAGCTCCGCTCCTGCGCACAACGTTGCTTGCGTTAGCCGGCCCACATGCTTGTTAGACAGGAATAATTTTACATGTTGAATAACATTAAATATTGAATAAGAATAACAATGTCGCCTCCCGCAGAGAGTGCTGCCTTTGACCTGATCGGTCTACCTTTGCATGTGCGAATTATAACAAATATTTTCCGAACTATTTGATTTTCGTTCTAGTTGATGCCGCTCTATGCGGGAAACTACTGTATTACATATCAATGACACTGATTTATCACGAAAGATAGAAATAATAATACCGTATCACAGGTGCACAAAAAATTAATATTCTAAGTCGATGTTTTCAATATTCAGTGGCACGCTGCACATGAAAAGAATACACTTATGAGCATAAGCTATTTTCAAATTTAAAAACCACGTACGAAACCAGCCATTTTGTGACACCTTAGCACAACACTAGAGAACTTTTCACGCCCGTGAAAAAACCGTACAAACGGGCATTTAGAGCATCGATCCCACTTGACGAAATACTCCGACGTGCCAAATACCCCTTGACGAAATACTCCGATATGCCAGATACCCCTTGACAAAATACTCCGACATGCCAAATACCCCTTGACGA
>VOMN01021603.1:0-13558 GCA_014899125.1 Orchestia grillus
ACTTTGCCTTGGTTGTCAAGTCTCCAAAAAGTACGGAAATGAGGTACCTGAGATTGGGTTCTCCTTTGGAATGAGGCTTCAAATGAAACTTGCTCATATTGAGGGAAATTCAGCAGCAACAAATTAAAACAATTTTTCATCAAACTAACGAGTGAATTCAGTGAAATTGAAGCAAAATGAGAGATCTAGATTGCAAAAAGGAATAGGGCTTTAAAGAAAAATGATGTATTGTGTTTCATTGGTTATTTTTCTAATAGGGTTTGGCTTTAATTTTTTTTAGAAATTTGAAGAGCTTTTTGTGAGTTTTCGAGAGTGGATACGATATGTGGCATGAAATTAATATTCTCCTGAATTGAGCTTTCAAGGCTTCAATCATTCTCAAGTACTGAAATGAATAGGGAATGAGTTCTTGAAATTGTAAAACTAAATTCTACTATTAAAACTCTACTTATTTTTAAGTTTTGATATCGAAACTCTATTTACTTTAATAATTTTTTCTTGATATACAGAGTGTAAAAATTATCTGATGCGTTTTTTGGTTGAAAGTAAACATAATCAAATGGAAAATAAAGTAATTTATTCATAATTCCAAACAAAATTAAGAAAAAACTTCATAATTAAAATATTTAGATATAAAAATACTTCCGTTATTCTTCATTTTACAGGACTTTTACAAAATAAAGAGATTTGCCAGGGGCGGTTCTAATGCCATTGTTAATAGACGGTATACAGCCTATATGTAGGGCATTCCCCGAAAATGTATACCGCAATTTAATAAATAGAACAGATCCAATGAATAGAGTATCAATAATAATTCGTTTGATATTAGGTGGGTATAACAGAGGCAATGCATCATAAATAAATCATGACTGAAGCGTGTATTGACGAGACTAATTCATCTCAAATCGGTTTAATGATTTGTGAATAATTGATATTCAAAAGCGAGGCTTACAGTTTCATGAGATACCTTGTATGAAGAAGGTCCAAAAAAATATACTCACAGGTTTTAATTCAATTAATCGCGCCATAAAATAATGGCCCAGTGCTGCTTGCTCGTTTGCTTGGTTGGTTCGTCCGTCTCTCTGTCACGCTCGTAAGGATTTAATTAGGAAAAAATTCCTGGGTCCAAATTTCAAATCAGCGAGACTGTCAGAGAAGGCAGTCCGTATCAGTGGTCCTGAAAACATTATTTTATGTCACGATAACCGTAAATAAGAGGGCATCTTAAGAAATTAGCCTGATTTATCCCGCCATTTTTGGCGGCCGTGTCTATTAGTTAGGAATAAAAAGAATCACAATTACTAATGTCACTCAGAAGTCTCATGTAACTATTTAATTAGTCTGAGGTAGGTGGCGATGGCCGGCAATTTTCACGTATGCGTAGGTCCTTCATTGCAGAATTATGAAATTACAAATAGCGAGTTCATTCTTTAGGCCACAGTACCGAAGACGACGCAGTACCGAAGACGACGAAAAGTGCAAAAAGTTCGATAATTTCACTCAACGTCTCATTTGAAAATTAATTTTTCGTCAATAAGAGCCTGAACTGCAGCTTTTTTCTTAATATTTTAATGCGAAAAACTGCAATGGCATTCAAAGATGTTTCTTAGGCGTGATAAATTTAAATGGATAACAGTGCTGGTTATTATAACTCCTTTAATAACAATAACAAAAGTAATAATAATTATCATACGATGAAATCCTGGGCACACTGGAAAAGGAGGCCGAGTGTTCCTGGTTCAAAATACTGAAAATATCAGTACACGTCTCAGAGCATGTTCCCAATGCTGCAGAGGTCATGACGATCGTGCTCATTCTTGCAGTTTACCCTCTTGATGCCGAGATTTCATCGAGTTAGATATCTTCATTTTAAGGTTATTCAATTCACGTTTCAACATCTTGTAACATCTGTACGCGTAAGACATATGGAGCAGTTTACCCATGCACGCTTTTCTATTTAATCATTCATTCGAACACGCGAACACAAACAGCGGAAAAAGTTAATTTTATGAATTTAAGCATGGAAATCGTACCGGCACCCAGGGGCCAATGCGCAACGCCAACAAATATTCTGAGTAGAAAAGCTGAACCTTCGATGGCTGTAAAAATTGAGCTATAATTTGTGAATAAAATCCTAGCAGGACAACACCGTATCGTGCGTGTTGTCAGGAAGGTCATACGAGAGACAGAAAAAAGCTGTACACAATCGGATTGTTGCTTGCTTTGGTCTATGGGTCAATTCGACTAGTGGAAGGTGAGTGTGTGGAGTAAAAACTGGTTCCGTCGCAGGACCCAAGCACTGATTGAACGGCAGCTACTAATGGTGCGGTGCGACGGCTTTGGGTGCCAGCCACTTCCCTCTGCAGGGTTTGCTCAACCATTCTAGCAAGCATTATTTGAGTACTTTAAATACTCAATTTAGTTTATGTTCCTCTAGGTTTTCTTTGAGCGAAATAAGTAAAATACATGGTTTTCTGCAGATTTAACAGTAACATCATAGATGAGGACGAATTTGGTTCATCTGCCACTATGCGTCACCAATGTTGGTTACTTTGAGCTTGAGAGTAGTTAGTGGGGTAGGCGACCTCATCAGAAGAAGGATTCAGTATGCAAGTATTTTCCTATGCGTTCAAAACAAAGATGGTAGATAGAGTTATCGTTGGCTAGACAATGAGATAAATAAGAACAGTATCGGAAATCAAGCAATTCATTGACGTCGTATTGAACATTTTCATGACACAAAATTCGCATTCCGAATAAAAGAAAATACTTTCAAAAATCACCGTAATTACCTTCATGGCAATTCCGGGTCGAAGATTTTATCTTGCCTCGCTGGAGGAGTGCACACGGGCTTGTCCAGCCCTACGGACTGCGTGCAACGGGCTTGTCCAGCCCTTCGGACTGTGTGCAACGGGCTTGTCCAGCCCTACGGACTGCGTGCAACGGGCTTAAATGCCCAATTACTGCCCATCGTGGCCCCTAATTCCTTCTGTAACATTAACTTTGATCGCCTGACAGGGAAAAATGGCGGCTATAAGAACTGTGACGGAATCAATTTCTAAAATTTCGATATATTCTTGGAGTAGAAATTACTGAAAGCTTCGCCTATAAATGCAATGAACAGTCTCGAAGCTTTGATGATGATCGAACACCATCGATGATCGCGATACGGATAGTGTTGTTATTCATGGGCAGGAAAAATGGTTTAGAGAATTGACGTTATCCTTCGGTGGTAAAATGAGTTATCAAAATTCCTGTACTTTAGTTTTGCATTTATATGAAAGTATTTGTTTTCCGTGTTCAGGGAGAATACCTGAAAAAATCGACGGCACGACTTTGAGTCCAGAGATAAATAGAAAAAAATTAAGGTTTTCCTTACTTGTAAATGACTTCATCCAATGAAGTGTTCAAAATCAATCCCTTTAACATGTCCAGTGAGTAATCATGGCCGGCATTTTGATACCTTCGTGGCAGGGTCCGGGCATACGATCTATGAAAAAGCACGTGTTTAATTCTATGATGATACTTCAATTAGTGTGAACCTCAAAAACGGCCACTTGAAAAGCGTTCGCCGACCAGTGCGGTAGAAATACCCATACCATCTCATGGAATATTACGAGCTATTTTGTGGTGCTTCGAGAGTTTTTCACTCAGTTTTTCTTGCCGACAGTAGGTAATTTAGGTTACTTGGGACGAGGATGTAGCGTACAGCCTGGAGCTACCAGGGCCTCACTTAAATAGTAGCAAATCATTTTTTGTGGAGGTTCTCGTGTGGTCGCTGTGGGGAAGATCATTGCTAGTCAGGGCAGGTAGCGCGTGCTGTTACTGCTTTAACAGCCCCCAGACACAACCTGCAGACGCGGCAAACGTCAGGCCAACCTTCCTAACAGACGACAGGCAACCGCATCGTTTGAGATTTGTTCCAATATTCCAGGGAGTAGAGCAATCTTTCCTAGCAGACGACAAGCAACCGCATCGTGTGAGATCTGTTCCAATATTCCAGGGAGTAGAGCAATCTTTCCTAGCAGACGACAGGCGAACGAGTGTTGTGAGATTAAGGTCTATATTCGTTGCAGTGAAGCCATATTTTGAAGCTCTGTACGGGTGTACGACTGATGTGAGACTTGCACCACTAGTCCCCATTGTTTTCAAGCCGACGACAAGCAGTACTAGGTAAGGAGTTAGGCTACTGCCCTGCCTGTGTAAATGTATGGATGTAAATCCGTGTAAAAGGAACAAGAAGTACTTGTAAAGGCGAGGTGCGGCTTACTAAGTCTCATCGAATCTGTTTATAATTCCATAATTTAATGAAAAATTATTCTATATGTAAGCTTAGGCACACACAAAAGGTCATTAACGATGCATGAGTGAAAAAGTGATGACACTTTATATTTTTTATCATTGCAAGCAAGGAATTTTTTCAGAGAACATAACAATTTTCGCTCTATGTTTTGTTATCGGCTTCCGTTGAGAGCATCTAGGGTCGCTATGAACTGAAGCATTGCGTTCGACAAATTTGGATTTGTTCTGTCACGTTGAATAACAAAGGACATTGACAAGCTCAAGCTCATTTTCCACGTGGAGTTGAAAGTCTGTTCGACGGAACTTACCATTTCCTCATCCCATTCATTAAGAATTCTCATCTTCATATATGTTCCCCTATAACCTTTGTAGCTTATTTGGGTCCGCAATATTCTTATTGTAGTTTATTCTATCATTTATTACTTAGTTAGACTACTGTGTCTGAAATATATTACTCATATAAAAATAAATAAATCAGATGAATTAAATGTTTCAAATCATTTACTCTATGTTCTACGCAAGCCAATTTCGCCCTGCAGAGTCTCTTCTAATCTAATTCAAGCTTGAAAGTCCTTCGTAATTACTCCCATTTCTACTAATGAAATTCACCAATTAGAATGCACATCCTACTCATGGGAGCTCTCCATATGTCTGTGTTCATAATCCTTTTAGTATCTATGCTCATTTTAATAACCATCAACTAGAGCTCGGTTGTAAGGGGTGAAAATCTCTAGGCCGTTTTTCTAAATAAAATGGCTGGTCGTAAAATGATTTAACCTCATTATGAGAACTTTACGCCACTCCTGTCGTGAGATGGACTCGAGTAGTAAAAGATGTATTTGCATATTGACTCCCTTTTTTGTTGTTATTTGAATTGTAAACTATGAGGTATAGAAGCCTGAAGTGAACGACTCCGCGCTGCCAGAATGCTATATATTTTATTGACTTCGTTAAACTGACAGCGTAATTTTGTTCGTTAGATTATAATTTATGCCAGCTGAAGAATATTCTCCCTACAGTCTACAAAAAATTGTATTCACATTACCAAAAAGAGCTTCAATAGAAAAAAAGCAGCGATTTACTTTCGTAGTTAATCTCGAATCCAATTTATCAAAATTAAAAAAACTCTAAATTCACCAGGAACTTTGAAGATTCTAATAAATTAGGATTTTAACCCTAACCATGACCGAATTCATGAGACCAAAAATCCAGGCGAACTTTGAATTCAAAGTTGTCAAGCGTACCATTAGAAAGAGCGTTAGGTGTCTGCTGTTCCATATATTTTCACGTTCAACTTCATTTTACACAAATGAGGAGTAAGAGATCTCCTCAAAGCATTTCATGTTGACCGACGGAAATCAAGCATTCGAAAATGGAAGCATTGTGCAGAAGTTGTCGAGACACGATAATCACGAGGCGTGTTCCAAACGGCTGGGAATTGTTATTTTCCCATCCGGGGGAAAGAATGGAATGGAAAAGAATACGAGTAGTCTCCTTCCTCAGCCTAACAGCGAGGCCTATACATTACTGCTCCAGTCACTCAAAAGACATTATATCAAAGCTGCTGAGTGATGCACGAAAAATTTCTTCCCTATTTTGACTTGAAAAGTTGTGTGCATGTGTCGAATAGCGTACAGCGTCATTCTAAAACGATCAGAAAATCTAACAAAACGTTGAAAAAGTATTAGAAAACTCAACTAATTTGGATTTCATCAAGTTGGCGATACATTGAAGGGTTATAACACGAAGGAATTTTTATTGTTGAATGATATTTTCGGTACAAAATATTTCATGATTATTTTGCTCTTAAGAAGAATTTAAATCCTTTTCGACGCAACAGATGAGAAAAGTGCAAACTTTGGCCGCTACTTCAACAGTTGCTTATCACTGTTGGCATCAAGGTAGGACAAGCGTTCGCATCAATCTTTTTTAAATATATGGCTGCCACTTTCAAAATTCCTCGACAAGTTGGGGCTGGATAAGCATCAAGGGATCACCATCTTCAGTGAGCGTGATGACGCTTACTGAAACTTTCCAACGATGACGCATTGAAACTTCAAGTATCGTCCGGTTTGTTCTGAACATTTATACCCTTTATCGTCTACATGAATTTCGAAATTCACTTTCATAAGAATGCTGTTGGTTTTTCATTAGGTCATCGATGCAACTTTATTGCTTATACACATAGAGCTGCCACTGTTCTTGTCGCAGAAAGCGAAATGCAGCCGAATTGTAGACATACATTAAACTGCAGATACTACTGCATTAAACTGCAGATACTACTACATTAAACTGCAGATATACATTAAACTGCAGATACTACTGCACTAAACTGCAGATACTGCTTTTGTACAAAAGCTGCAGCCCCATCGATCAAATAATTTGGTCGGCAATGGGTAATCGCCGTCCGTCAACGTCAGAGCAACGAGTCGATAAGGACATTGAAGACGTCAAATTCCGTCATCAGTGACAAGGCATCTTTCAGAAAATTACAATTTAATTCCTTGTTTTGATGAAGATGAATTAAAGAAGCGCCTGAAGCTCAGCCTGGAAGATGAAGGGCCTCAAAATGAGCTGCGACCGTCTTTGACTTGCCTGGATGACGGGTCTGGATGACGGGCCTGAATGACGGGCCTGGATGACGGGTCTGGATGCCGGGCCTGGATGCCGGGTCTGGATGACGGGCCTGGATGACAAGATACGACCGCATCTAAAGGGCGGCAAATGTCGCCCTCGTGCAAGCACTAAATCAGATGCGACACAAATTCCTGCAGAGCTTTGGGTGCTGCCAGCCATGATGTCTCCATCAGAGTTTGGCAGTTGAGTTACGTGCATGGTTCAAAGTTGCTAACGTTATTATTAATATTTTGTTGGTGAAAATATTAATATTAAAAGATATTTCTTACCTTTGGATTATTGCAACTGTACAAGCAGCGATCAGATTTGCGTGAGCAGCGCGTAGGGTTTCGAAGGATCAGCTTCCAATTCTTTTGCTTCAATACACCTTTTGTTTGTCTAGAACGCGAATCAATTTAGAAACTAAGAGTGACAGATAAAATTCTAAACATTCATGGTAACGTTTTGAGACAAATCCCTTCTCCAGTTGACACTGTTCAGCGTAACCCCTACCCGGTTTTCCAAAAAGCACGTGCCGTATTCGTTTTTTTTCAAGTTTTGCAGATGTATGAGTGCACTCTGAAATAGTCGGTTTGTACAAGAAGATTCTCATGAGGCTCTTGGCCTCACAAATTTAGCTTAACCTTTGGGACTTCTATCCTTTATGCCCACTTTGGTTCTTTCCTTTTGATACCTTCTTCCCTTATGATTCATTCTCTTTTCTTCCTCTTCTTGCTTAACTTACTGTTTCTAAGCGCAAGGATCGTGTGTGGGAACACACCTTGCGCATAAATTACCCGTTCTCTAAAGTCCATACTAAATGGTATATTGTCTTTTTGTGTGAGTCGTGAGTTACTACAGCGCTACCATTCATACTACAAGTCGATTTCGCTTATACGGGGCATAACGGGACCAGACAATTCCGCTTATACGGGGCACAACGGGACTAGACAATTCCGCTTATACGGGGCACAACGGGTATTAACCCATATATCAGGTATTAGCTATTCGGCGAGGTGTTTTAAAGTCTGTGCCAAATACGTATTTCTGTAAATGAATTAAAGGACCTATTACTTTTAGTTACTAGTTCAAGTAGTAATAGTTAAACGCGAACACGAAGTGACAAATTAATTAATCAGTATCAAGTAATTTTAAAATAATTACTGGTTAATCGTATGAACGAAAAACTGAATGCCATGTGAATATCGACAATAGAATTATGGATAATAAAATGTTTAATAATTTATTAGCCAGCCTCGATTCTCAACGAATTTTAATGTAATGCCATGATGGAGAAAACGTGTTAATAAAACACTACTTTGTAAAATTACCACCCGAACGATACTAAACTTTATTTTTCATGTTTTTGTTGCATAAAAGAGGATTGAATGATATTAGTATCAACCACTATGAGGTTCTTTATCGTTATACAGTATCTATCAGAATCTCTGATGTATCTTCAAAAATCTATTTAAATACTTGGTCCCTGCAACAGGGTTCCTGACTCTAATAAAAGGTCAAAAATAACATGGGTTACATGCATTTGATTCGATTCCAGTGTATTTGGACCATATAAGCAGGTGGTCCTCCTCACAGGTGACCCATATAGCGGAATCTACTGTACTGCTACCATGCCGGGAGAGGCTAAGAACGGAAGACTCAACTCATTTCAAGCTATTTTATTCAAAATTGAAAATTTAGCGAGTTTATTAGCCCAAAGTTGAGATGCACTTATCTGGCCAAAGGAATAACTCGTCCTTCAAGAAGAAGTCTTTTTATCTTACATTAAAATAACTGCCCATCGAACCTAAATATCGTTACCCAAGCTTTGTTCTCTGTGTATTGCGATAAAAGCCTTCACTGTCTAGGACTCGCCACTCGCAGAAGCTCGAAACGGTTCTCCTAGACGAAATAGGCTATCACAAGAAAAATTAGGCTTGAAATAAAATATTTTCCTTTTAGGAGAAACAAGAAGAAAAATAAAAGTTAAACGAAGTGGGCACGATAGATACAAATCCTCTGGAGGCCAATTTACGGTGCCTTCCTAGGGAAGCCAGTCCCTATAGCATACGATAGGCAAAACTAACTAACCTACCCTATTGCTTATCGTATACCCCCTGAGGGGCACTAATTATAGTTTTGTTGTATTTTGAAACGATTTTTGCAATCGCTGTTGCTCTTAACTTTGCAGGAAAATTATTTTTCGCGATGTAAGCGCTTAAGCGTTAGGAAACATTACTACGGAATCGACCAACGTTATCAGCGAATCACGGTCGTAAAATCTAGAGCACAATTTCATTGCACTCGTTTATCATTTAAAAAAGCCCCCACCTGCAGTTAAATAGTTAAAAACTCAATTTTATCGCTTTAAAAGAATAAAACGAATTTTTTTACTCGTATTTGCTTCGGCAGCACTCAAAACTGTTTAAATTGCGGTAGCTGTGCTAAGTCTCCCAGTCTTTATCAAAGAGTTATGTACCGTTGAAGATTAGTGTGCGAAAAATGAGCTGACAAATTACTGTAACTAAGTATTGAAAACGCTTCGTGGTCTTGAATTTCAATCACCAAAAAATCTCAACGAAAATGAAAGGGGCATACATTCTTTCGAACTGCATGCGAATTGTCGGCATATCAAACAGTCTTTAGAGTTCAAGCGTGCAATTTAAGGAACAACCAAGCAAACTCACTGAGCTCCCTGTTCAGATGAGAATGATAAAAGCGGCCCAACAAGCTTCTGAAGAAGCGATGGGTGCGTGCTCAAAATAAAGGACGGCACAATTAATGAATAAGAAATTATTTTGCAGACTCTAGAAGTTCAAAAATAAAACTATCCTTCATAAGTACGCGTTCATTGCTGCAGATTTATTCCGAAAGGCTCTTCTCGTCGAAACTAATTGCATTTTAATTCTTCTTCAAGCTCCGAGTAATTATGCAAAGTTTATGAGAGATCGAGACACGATCGCACTGCAAAGATATCACACCTCCATTCGTTAAACTTTCCTTTAAAATCTCATGTTTTTCTCCTGCTGTGAATACGTACTAAAACTTTTTTCGACGCTGTCAAGATATCGAGAAGCTTCTTTCCAGGCGGCCCCTGAGTGATGTAGAGTTCAAAAGGCGGGAGCAAACTATAGTTCGGGGTATGATCCGTCTCATCTGATCGAATTTTTACCCACAGATTTCCCCGGGGGGGAGGGGGCGTACTCAGCTTTAAATGGGCCTTCGGGAGTTTTACCATTGTGCCCTCTTCACTTCTTCCCATTTTCGCACCTTCTTTACTCTCTTCTTTGTCTTTTTTCCCCATCATTTTTAACTTGTGTTTCCATACGCAAGGGTTCGTGTGTGAGAACACACATCATGCATGAATTTCCCGTTCTCCACAGTCCATATTGATGTTTTCTTCCCCTTGCCCCTTAGATCACATATTCTATGAATGGGGAGCTTTATGCTAAAAAAATTCAATCTAATTTAACCTAATATAGTCTAATTTAATCCACAATTTCAAAGCTGAGGAGGTGCATTACATAATTCCAGCAAACCTTCTGGAACGAGAGAACTGTTAGGGCTCACTTTTTAAAGGTAACTTTAAAGTAAGAAATCACCTTCGATAATGTAGAGAATTCGCGGTGGCATCTTGATATGAAAATTCCTTGTACAAGTTCTGAATCCGAGCGACGGAGGTGCATAGTTCGCCATGTTGTACCAGAGTTCGATACTTCACGCCGAGTTTCGAACTCCAGGTGAGTCCCGACACTCAGCGGGGTCGCTACCCCAGCGCTGTTTCGCGCGCAGCACGAGGGGTTTAAAATATGTACTCATTATTTTTAATTCAATAACTTCAAAACAAAGAAACTTACAATCACCAAGCTCATAGCAAAGGGTGGAGTGACTATTAAATTAGCCGTGGAGAAGGTGGCTCTCGCCGGCAACTAGTGCGTAGGTTTTATTTTGAAATTAATGAATTAGGAACAGTTAAATCGGTTCTTACCCGACCTCTGCATAGACAGGGTATCTCCATAAGTAATACCACGCTATGATTGACCATAGGGAATTTCTTAAATATCGTCTATTAAATATTGCAATAAATATCTAGAGTATAGCTGAATAACTGACTAAGTTTATTTTGCTCACTAAAACTAAAGGATAAAATATTGAACAAACAACTAACGAATAAACTAAGTGTTGTTGCACATTCTATGCCTTCCAACACATGATAGACGAATGTGTGATGCGCAATGTAAATTCTATAAGCACGCGTTGCGGATTCTACACGTGCGCGGTGCGCATTCTACACGTGCGCGGTGCGCATTCTACACGTGCGCGGTGCGCATTCTACACGTGCGCGTTGCGCATTCTACACGTGCGCACGCGCTCTAAGCAGAATAGGGGCTGTGGGTGACACTTTGGCATCACTGACAGTTTTTCAAAATAAAACTTATTCTGAGGGTTGGCCTGCAGTTCGCTTTGCCTTGTTGAGCCGCTGGCAGTCCGCCCGGTCTCTAGACGCCGAAGTGCAATTGAAATCTGATTTTGTTTCGTATTTTGAGATGAAATTCATGGGACCATCTTAGTCGTTTCAGAATGGTGTTCCTCTCGAGCGATTTCAAAATGTAGAATAGCTCTGAATGTTTGCGAATTTACCCGTTATTTACTCATTCCATATCGTAGTGTCAGAATTCTGTCGGCGTTATAGTTGTCATAAGGGTTGCGAAAAAGTCAAGTATTATACCTATTTTCTTCACAGTTTTAATTGAGATTGAGGTATACGGGAAATCTAATCTACGAAAATGGTATTTTTTCCCGACAGAAATACGTAGAAAATGTATTTCTTTTTTATAACAGACTAAATTTTAGCATAGAAACTTTAGGGCGCAGCTTAATTTTAGTGCTGCAGCTGAAAATGGCTAACTTACCGCAGGTTCTCTAATTCAAGTTGAGCTATTCAACAAGCCGGAGGAAGTTCACTCCCAGTTTCTTGAAAAATTAATGCAGGCCATTTCACAAAGCGAGCAGCCACCACTTGTGAACTAGTGAGGTGGAGTATCATAACGTGTCTGCTGCCACAGACTTACAACCAAATGCATTAACTAAACATTGTCACGCCACAGATGGTTTCATGAAGCCTTTTACTCTGAAAATAATCCTTATTTCATCAACAGGCACCGTCAACTTCAGGAATGAGGGGATTCTACTGTTGAATCAATTTCTGCAAAATTATAGTCATTGATATCTTTTCTTGGACTTGGGTTTTCCTTACGGGGAAATGACCCTCTTCTCGATAAATGTTTTCCTCTACATCATAGTTTTTTATCGATGCAACCGATTTAAGGGTGCGCAGGTCAAACTCGTATCCTATACTCAATAATGCATGAAGTTTATTTCTCAATAAATTTTGCTTTGTTTTTATCAATTACTCCTTAGCAGGTTATCTGAATGAGAAATAAAACTTTAAATCAAAATATTATCCAGTTACTGAAATAAATTTTATTCCGTATAGAGCACAGCTAGAGGGCTTGCACTAAAAATCTCAAGTAAAAAATAAATTTGTTTCATATCACTTCTACATTTCATGCATGAGTTATTTATTCAGAGGAATGCAGAGGCACAAAGTAACCAATGAAACATCTATAGCCGTTACCTGCCCCAAGGGAGACACTGTTAGGTTTCCTCAGCAATAGATAGGCTCTCGGGACTTCTATCTTTCATGCCCAATTTGCTTCTTTCCGTTTTCATGCCTTTTTCGATGACTATTCTTTATCTTTTCTTCCTCTTGCTTCTTAACTTGCTGTTTCTCTGCGCAGGGGATCTTGTGTATGAACGCACAATGTGCATAGATTCCGCGTCCATACTAAATAGTTCCAACTCTTCCGGTGCTAGATAGTCTGAGTTACTGAAGCGCTTCTATCCTTACTATTACTAATAACACTTGTCATTATCATATGTTACCATTGCGCGTATTCAGCATTATTGCAGTCAAATGTCAAACATTAGATGCGCTGTTTTAACGTGTCACACGTGCAGCTCAGGCAAACCAAGTGATAGGTCCAATTGGTGTTCCCAGCAATCTATGTCACAAAATAGATCCTCAGCGTCCCTTCCTCTAACTTATTAAAAACCTGTTAAATAGTATACGTGATTCACCAAAGATGACGAGACTTTCTGTATTTATTCGTGCAAGCACTCCGTTACCGCTTCAAGTGCGATTCTCCATACAGGTAAAATTTCATGTCGACGTATATCTCCGTTGTGAATGTAAAAATGAAGGATTTTGATGTCACAAATTTGGTTATCCTATTCGTTTTCCTTCTAATCTAAACAAGCTTATTCGAGCAATGAACACAAATTTCATGAACATTTAAAAAATTGTACACCCATGTGTTAGCCCTTTGGTGACGTAAGGTTATGTTAGATGTTCGCGTGTACCACATATATGGCGCACGTCGCACTTGAAGTGTAAAAAGTGACGGGAGTTACCATGGTTTATTTTTATAATGAGTGGTATTTTTCCAGTGAGTTATGCATTAGATCCCGAGCTGGGCATAAATACTCTCATTTATATTGAAATACCAAATACTAAATACTGTGTTTAAATATATTTAAATACTAAATACTTTTTGAAATGTATTTAAATACAAAAAAG
>VOMN01021605.1:0-18890 GCA_014899125.1 Orchestia grillus
GAGTTGGGTGGTGGTGAGGTGTGTGGTGGTGAGATGTGTGGGGGTGATGTGTGTGGTAGTGAGGTGTGTTGTAGAGGGCAGTCAACAGAGTTGAGTCGGAAAACATTTGAGAGTGGAGGATTGGGAGGAGAGTAGGTAAGTTGGAGTATGGTAGATTGGGTGGAATGGATGGTGACAGCAGGATTACTGTCATAGTGAGAGGAGTATGGTACAGTGAGGACGCACAGGAGGCAACGAGATGTAGAGTATGTGAGTTAAAAGGGCTGGAGTATTTCTACCTAGAGTATTGTTAACAAATCTTTCGAAGATGTGAAGAACGTTAAATTATTTAAATTGCGGTGTTTGGAAAGTTTCATGTTATGTTGCAGGGACATTACTGCGTAGTATAGATCCAATCACATCAACATATTCTCATCGTAACAAAATGACGAGTCATTTATCCTTCAATTACTGGAGAGTAAAGTTCGTTTCCAGATTCTTTAGCGCGGCTTTGAATTTTCTCGCAGTTCTATTGCATGAAATGACCAGCTAGACCCTAAGCCACCGAGGCAACCATGTATATGAAAGCATTTACGATAAAACAGCATTTACTAATTAAGCCACGGCGAGATGGATTGCAGCGATGATCCTCCAGCTGTGGATATGGCCCGCTTTCCGACATAGTTGGCCATGGATTGAAATTAGACTGCAGAGCCTGCGTTCGTTAGAGTCGTGTCCTGAGATTTTATAGGAGCAAAAGCTCGCTTCCAATTTGCTTTGAGCTCCTGTTGCAGGTGTGGGGCTGTCGTTAAAGTCAACGTTAAGGTCGTAGTTGGAGGTGATATTGCAGCGAGAGCTTTGATTAGCGAGGCAGATACCCGGAGAAGTGAAAGCTGGCACCTTGCTCCCGTAGACTACGATCCTCATTTTGGATCGTGCCATGACACACATTTCATGAGTCATTACAGAGATTCCTCCACGTAATGCAGCCATTAGAATCGGACTTGTACGTACACGCAGAGCAATATGTTATACAAGTGCGAATATTCACATTATTAGTATTCTTGGTGCGATAACCTAAATTAAAAAAGAGTTAAAGTCACTCGCATGATTGCTATATTTTCTGTGATCTTGACGCCAAAAATATACGAAATATTTAAATGTAGACTGAGGAAATATTTTCGATTAAAGAGAGAATTAAATGAAGGAAGAAACAATAGCATGCAAATTACATATATGAATAGATACGAACTTTAGCGATATTCAGCCGTTTTAATGTCGCTGGATGATGATGTACGTATTGCATTAATATACGTATTCTTTTTAACAAAAAAGAAACACTCTTCTCTAATTTTTTGTTAGACAAACCAAACTTTGTTTCTCTAAACTTGACCAGCTAAAAATAGAAAAATTGAAATAATTAAACAAACCTTGCCTCACCTGCGGAAAATAAATCACCTAAAACACCATGCAAATCGAAAACATTAAATGAGTTCAGTCTCACCTCAAAACGTTGTGCGGAAGTAGGCGCCTCCCCACGGCGCTGGGGAGATGCAGGCGCCTCCTTACGGCGCTGGGGAGATGCAAGGCGCTTTCCCACGCCGCTGCAGAGAAACAATAAACTTCTAAAGTTGCCCACACGGCGCTGCAGAGAAGTAATCTATCTATCTATCTAGTATAATACTAAAACTCTGGTCGTCCTGCTTGTTTGTTTGCTCGCTTGCTTGCTTGAAACCGTGCACACGTTTGTCTGTCGGACCTGAGATATTCGAAATTTATACTCTTCGTTCAATTCCGTATAGTGGATACCGACTTAACTGCTTAGGATATATTTCTGAATACGGTTTGATATTGATAAATTTTATTTGACTCAACGGGTCACGTGTCGTCTAGTTAACATCTAAAGTTGCCCACACGGCGCTGCAGGGCAGCAATAAACATCTAAAGATGCTCACACGGCGCTGCAGGGCAGATGGACGCCTCAGAGCGAAGAGCAGCATACAAAACAAGGACATTTATGACAAACGAGCAGAATTTCCCGTTACGGAAGCCAGAAGGCAAAATACATTTTCACACGAATGCTAAGTTACAAGTCGATCGGTACTGTGGCACGGTTGAAGATTACCGCGAATTGGTGATGCGGGGCTCAAACTCGTGTTGTACCCTCAATGTTTTGTCTGTTGTTTTGAGACTCAAAGCTTTCATGCATGCATCCTTCAACGTTTCACCCGATCCCGGTGTCTTGCTTCATAAGGACGCAGCTAGTTTTTAGTGAATAGCTGAGCGCAGCCGCAGCGTCAAATGACTTGAAGGGATGACGGCTCGTGGGGCATGGCGCTAGGTGGTATTAACTGTTGGGAATGTGTGGGAAAATGAATGCTGGGCATATACGAGAAAACGAATGTTAGGCATTTCCGTGATATTGAAAGTTGGACATGTACGTGAAATTGAATGTTGGGCATGTGCGTGAAATTGAATGTTGTATATGTACATGCAATTGAATGTTGGGCATGTACATAAAATTGAATGTTTGGTATGTACACGAAATTGAATGTTGGGCATACAAAGGCGCCAACTAATCAGCGAGTCGTTGACACTGAAATGGGGAATTAAATAGTTACAGAACTATTTTTCAAATTGTTGTATTGTATATAATAACTATCCTTCACGCAGAATTATTTTTAAATTATTGTATTCTATATAATAACTATTCTGCACGCAGAATTATTTTAAATCGTTGTATTTTATATATTAACTATCCTGCTCACAGAATTATTTTAAATCGTTATATTCTATATAATAACTATCCAGCACGCAGAATTATTTTAAATCGTTGTATTTTATATAACAACTATCCTGCTCACAGAAATATTTGAAATCGTTGTATTTTATATAATAACTATCCTGCTCACAGAATTGTTTTAGATCGTTGTATTCTATATAATAATTATCCTGCTCACAGAATTATTTAAATCGTTGTATTCTATATAATAATTATCCTGCATGCAGAACTACTTTTAAATCGTTGTATTCTATATAATAATTATCCTGCACGCAGAATTATTTTTAAATCGTTCTATTTTATGGAATAACTATCCTGCAAGAGCTTCAGTGTTTGAGAAATACTGCTGAGATTTAATCTGTACCTCTGAGAAAAGACCACGGAAAGCAATACTTATTTGGCCTTCAATAAAAACGTATCAATGTATATCAGAAACGTAATTTATTAGGGTAATTTGCACCTATGACTATTTAATAAATAATGCAAGAACAAAGTTGAACTTTAAAATTAAAAGTTCCTATACGTAGGCTTGCAAAACCGTCCAAGAATTATTAAATGATGGATGGTGTTCACATTTTGAGTAGACACGGTTTGCTTTAACCAACGAGATGTTACTCACCAACATGGTAAAAGGCTCCTCTATCTTTCCCCAGAAGTGCCGAGGTCGAGTCGCTCTAAAAGATTCCACCTCGTCACTGGAACGCCGTAGAAGTCGCCGCTGGCGTTGCAGTAGCGGCATACATTTTCGCAAACTTTAAGCTGGAAACCGCAGGGTACGTTTTTTCTAGCTGCCTAGGTGAACTTGAAGGCGATGTTTTTCTGCTTTATATTCTCACTAAATTGATGAAAGGTTAAAGGCAAATAACTTTCATTTTACTCATAGCCGATTTGAAGAAAATGAAATTTTACAGCAATCTGAACAGATCAAGGGAAACATTGAGCCTGTAGAGCTCGGAAATTTTTGATGAAGATGTGCTTTGCTGTAGGCTATACCTGTCGTAAAATTTGGTATAAAAATATGATTGAATATAATTGAAATATGTTCTGATAGTTTATTAAAATGATTCTAAGGTGAACCAATGAATTTCGACATTTATATCAAAAAATATAGTGACGACTCAGAATAGCAAGCAAAGTGCAGAACTTACATAATCGATGAAGACTAACTAATTTACTTTCGTTTTAAAAAAATGATTCATCAGTGGCATTCGAAACGATCGTGCTAAATACTGAGCGTCCTAATATTGTTATTTCCTGATATTTCCAATTTTTTTCGGCCACCCTGCAAAAAAAATACAAGTACTCAGTCCAACCTGAGCATAACGGGTATAAATCGTCCCGGCGAGTGACTCAATAAATCACAAAAACACACCAAACATCGCACAAATACATCTATCACACAGCAAATATTACGTAGTCCTTTGATCGAGCCAGGAGAGTGTTTTTCTATCACGATTATTGGGGAGGCCTGTTTCTGTCTGCAGGGGAGAGATTGAGTTGGTACTCTGGGGAACTCAAGCGAAGGTCCGTGTACTTGGGTGAGGGCCGTGTACCGAGGGGAGCCCGGGTATACGGGGGAGGCCACTCGTACTTGGGAGAGGGCCCCGTGTACCCGGATGAGGCCCCGTGTGCAAGGGCGTAGTGCGTGCTTCACGTTGCTCGGCCAACGCAACACACACAAATCTCACTGCATATTTACCCAGATTCGAAATCAAGTTATAGAAAGTCTCGGGTATTTTCATCGCTTTCATTCGTGCAATCAAGCGTCTCTAAAAAACGAGAGAACGAACTGTTGCACTCGGATTGATATTTTACGTCGCGTTTGACAACGGTGGATTCTTTTGAGATGAAATCGATGCCACCGCCATGGGAACCTCTGTATCACATGCGACCCAAAAATGACCAATTTTGCTGTTCTTAAAATAACACATTTTGCACTTGTTAAAAATGACAAAATTTTTCAACTGTTCAAAAAGACCAATTTTGTTGTTGGTGAAAATGGCCAATTCTGCTGTTATTAAAAATGGCCAATTTTACTCTTGTTAAAATGGCTAATTTCGCAGTTGTTAAAAATGACCAATTTGCAGTTGTTAAAAACGATCAGTTTTGCAGTTGTTTGTATGAGTGACGTGACTCTTCTGAGGCACTGTAATAGCGTTTCGTTGTATTGCAAGGCATGTCGTGACGCGATAAAGTCTGTCAAAAAATGGTAAGGCAGGTCATTATATCATAAGGTACCTAAAAATATACTAAGCTATGTCTCAATATGGTTAGGGTTGCCCTAATACGGCATGACACGGTACATGCAATATGGCATGGCAAAATATAGTACGTAAGAAAACTTCACTTATTACAAACCTTTAACACTGTTAGCGACCAGAGGAAGGAATTCACCAGCATCAATTTTAAGCATTGTGCGCCTACATCTCGAGAATTAGCGCAGTTGCGCTCAAGGCGAGGCAGTTTTCCGCAGCAATGTCAGTTCTCTGACGTATTCTGGCAGTTTTACGCAGATTATCTCTATGGGCGAGAAATTGACGAGTGGCCGCTTGCAGACCTCGGCAGTAATGGTGTTCGGCGGTAACGTTCGTCTCAAAAGCTAAGACGGCGACCTGAGATGGCATTGAAAGAAAGTGTTTTAAAAAATGAATGTACTTTATATGCGAGAGAAGATTCAAACGCAACAGTGAACAGTGTACGAATGGATATCGAAGTACTGGTGACATCGTCTCAAGTTAGCGAGTACGAATAAGCTGTCTTTTATCTTGACGTACTGGTTGACACTGTAAAATCGTGAGTAATGTGCTAGAAAGAGAACTCGAGTTTTTCTCATGATATAAAGATGTTGGGTGAAGAGAAATTCCGGATGAAGAGACATTCCAGGTGAAGAGACACTCCAGATGAAGAGACACTCCTGGGGAAAAGACACTCTAGGCGAAGAGACACTCTATGTGAAGAGACTGCAGGTGAAGAGTCACTCCATGTGAAGAGGCACTTCAGGTGAAGAGTCACTCCATGTGAAGAGTCACTCCATGTGAAGAGTCACTCCAGGCTACTCCAGCCCCGTCGTGTAGTCTTCCCTCGCTCACACAACAGGCGTGTAATCATCATTGCCAAACGGAGGCATTTACGTATATAACGTACAAGACAGGTACATAATAGCCTGTTACGTATTTTTTGGCACCAGTAATTACCAGTTTCAGTTCCTAGTACTCCCTCACTGCACCCGCCTAGAATTTTCAACTGGGAAGAGTATCCCGAGGCTTATTGAACATGTCTGCTAATACGAGCGAGGCTAAACAAAGAATAATGAACAAAAAAAAAACCTCTGGCATCATCGGAGAGCATCAAATAGCTTGCGCGTTGTCGCACCGCTTCCCATTAAAGCCACTCTCTCTTCCAGCGTAACAGACTTTCCAGGATGTGGTGGATGGACCGTGCCACTCTTCACAGCCCTGGAAGTTAAGGGCATTTGCCGATGAGGACGACACCGTATTAGCTCTCAGCTGCTCTATAGCCCAGCAACGCTCGCTTGTGCCGCTCTGCCTCCAAGATATCGACGTGACACCCACGTGCTAAAATGCGTGTACACAGACGTGCATTTTATGCCCGGCACTGGTGATCTTGTTAGGGCCAGCTGTAAGCCAGACGTGAGGTCATGTCGTTGCTAGATTTGTTGTTGTGATGTTCATTCTTGATTTGTTAGGGTGCGGTGTTGGTTTTAGATTTCTAACTAGGATGTAGATGCTTGTTGAAAAAAACTTGATTTAGAAGTCTTTCAAATTTTATTTAGCTGATCGAGTTTTTGAACTCATATGTAGAGCCCGATTTCAAGGCGAGCAATTTTGAAACAAATTCACTAAGGTTGCAATTGGCGTACTTATGATACAGGAAATTTTTTTAATACAGTACATTATTAATTTAATCAGGTTCATGAACATCATAATTGGAAGAGGGACAGTATAACCGGTTGGTAGACGTCGGGGAACCAATTTATCGGTGTGATGGTGATGTTAGATTTGTAGACGAGATATTTAAAATGAGTCATTTTTAGTAGTGGTATTTTAGCTTGTTGGGAGGTTCTAAAGTGAATAAAAATTTGACCTCTCGCTAAATATTGAATAGATACTTAGTTTATGTACATGATCGTTCACCATCTAGTTTGACCGTGACGCACTCAAATCATTATTGGTGTAGAAAAAAATATATCATACGTCATTACGGGGCAAAACTTGTTTACGCGTTCGATTTCGTCTTTTAGAGATGAGAACTTCAGTAAGCTTTTATACTCAATTCGACAATTTGTAACCCGCTGGGCAGCAATTTTAAAATTTCGTTCAAGCCTTTAACGATTCTATTTTACCAATGGCAGTACAAATTTTAATGAAGTTAAATTCTTGAAATACCCTCTTATTTACGGTCCGCTAGTAGAATTATATTAACTCAAACGCATTCTCATGCAAACATGCAAAATTATTACTGGTATACGTTATGAATTATAGTTAAGGAAAAGTTGAATGAACTGCGTTAAAAATTACCATAAGTTTCCAATGATTCACGTAATTAAACAATTTTCCTTAAAAATACGTTGGCTACTGGATGGTGCACGAGAGCTGGCAGGTGTCCGAAGGGGGACGAGTCGTATGCATATATTTGTGCTACTGAATTCGGTGGGGGAACCACTGTATTTGTACCACTGAATTCGGTAGGGAAACCACTGTATTTGTACCACTGAATTAAGTAGGGATACTGAGCTACTTATCATTTAGAGTTTCAATTTCACACGTAGAAGATGATTCATTTTGCGTACCGTGATTCGACGTCGCTGGTTGAACTTGCCCCGCACCCGAGCTTGCCACGGTTGCAACGAGATGAAAGAAGCTGACATTGATAATCAAAATAAGTTGAAAGTTTATATTTTTAAGAATACCCAAAGTCATTATATAATCACTTTTTTGTGCGTAACAATTTATTTAAGCCCCGAAAAATTACTCATGAAAAAATTCACAGCTTTAGATTCTCGGGTACGTTTTCTCATTAATAATCAGCAAGACTCAGTCAGAGAAGGCAGTCCGTATCCGCGATACAGAAAATTACAATATTTCACGAGAGATTTCACCTTCATTTTGACGTCGTGGGGACGCTCGTCCACCTGCAAGGCAGTCTTTTATTTAACTGACAACACACAAAAAAACAGCTATCTGTTGTAAACAATTGCATAGGAACAAATTCTGGGGAGAAATTCTCAGAGAATCAAGCCTTCCAGCCTCCGCTCGCGAACGATTCAACAAACCATAAAAAGTAGGCCTTTTAGAAGCGATTTTAACAGAGAAACTCGGCTTTTGAAAGCAATTCGGCGGTGCCAGAAGCGAAGAAGAATTTATATCCGGAAAGTCTTTATTTTTTGGCGGGCAAATCTTTGCTTGGCTTGGGGGCATCGAAAACAGTGCAATAAAGCTCCTCCCATGACACCAACAAGAACCTTTTACTGAACTTTTAGGGGATATAAAAATCTGCCTTCACCTCCACTGAGGAGAAAAAGCTGCCGGTGGGTGCGTAAGTTACGCCGTATGGGCCAATGCGCTGAGAACCAGCAGGTAAATGTGAACGTCTACAGTTCCAGAGTAGCGGAAAACTCAAATGGAAAAAATGGAGTCCGAATTACGAATTCAAGTGCAATAGAGAACATGGTACAGCTTTAGTTCCCAGTCTGACGTTTTAGCCGGAACATATGTAAGTATCTATAGTTTTGTTTACTCAAGCATATTGATCAATTATTGTATAAATTTATCGATGGAGCGGTGAAAATGTTAGACTGGGTTCCTTCTTGAGCTTACAAACATATACCTCGTGTAGGTGTAGCGCTCAGATGGACTTATATAAACCAAGGATTTCACGACCTTATCGAATAAAATTAGCGAATAAATCCTTCAATATCCTACGTTGTGTCTCGAGTAAAGTAAAAGACAAACATCCTGTAACGGAAAATACCGGCGTTGTGTATCAAGTACCATGCGGGGACTGCCATAGTGTCTACATTGGGGAAACTGGAAAGAAATGGGGAAGCGAATGCGGGAGCACGAACGAGCCATTCACCGTCGAGACAACTTGTCCAAAATTTTCCACCATACGAACATGACCGGCCACACCATGTGGTGGGAACAAGTGGCTGCTCTGGACCATCAAAACAACACAAGAGCCCGGAAGTGTTTGGAGTCGTTCTACACGGAGGCGTGGGGTCAGACTGCCTTCGACCGGTCGTTCGATGTTCCACCTCAATGTGTCCCAATAATAAGAAAAAATGCTCTATTAATTTGTGCGTTCGTACACGTGATACGAGGTTTGAGGTCATAGGTCCTGGGATGCAATCTGCTTTTGGGAATTTCGTTTGCCTTGACTGAAGACCTACGTAACGTTTTTCGAAAGCTCGGTGTTTAATAAATACAAATTTTAAGAAAAATTTGAATTAAATGTCCCGTCAACCAACAATCTATATGTGAACGTAGAATACAAATATGTGATCAAAAATACTTGTCGAATATATCGGAAGAATGCATGGAGTGGACAAACTAATGGATGAACATAAGCAATCGTACGTCGAATGTTACTGAGGAAATAATGAGAATTTTAATGAAGGGTAAAAGAAGTTGGGGACTGCATGTCTGTATACTTAAAAAACACTGAAGACTTTCATCTTAACATTTAGGCTAGGAATTATACTTTTACCAACTTTACGTCACGTTAAATTCACTGCGGTTCCGAGGGGCTATACTTTACCGACCACCAATCTGTGAACGAAAGTTTCTGCGATTTACAGAGCGGTTCTCAAGAGGTATCGGCAGAATTACACCTGCACAGCCGCACCCCAAAGGAACAAAATTACACCTGCACAGCCGCAGCCCAAAAGGAACAAAATTACACCTGCACAGCCGCAGCCCAAAGGAACAAAATTACACCTGCACAGCCGCATTCCAAAGGAAGAAAAACTCGAGGGCGAGACTGGTTAACTTTTTGTGCAATGAAGATTGGTGAAACGATTGTGTCAGAAATGCTTCTGTAATTTTCGTTTGACCCGGAAATTTATTTTTCTATTTCTGTATTCAAACTTTATAAACCTTTAACGGATTAGGTTTGAATGGGAATGAATAATATAGAACAAGCTATTTAGTCATGACTTAAAAATCTTACCTGACAACAAGCACAGTGTTCTAACTCCTTCATGACACCGACACTCCAAACACAACGAAGGTAAATGTTATGCTCCTGGGAAAGCCTTTATAGAGTGGCAGTTACATGTATAGTATATTTACACACGAACCTGTGGTTGCAGGTTGTGAAATTTTAATTGGTCATGTTGTGAACTTGAACATTTGTTCTATGTACGGATTAACTTAACACTTAAAATTGTTTTCGCTATAAAGCTGCATTTAAATTTTTATAAAAAATTAGCAGCCTCCTTGTGCAAGTGAAGTTTGAAATCCATACAGGCGATAAAGGGATAAAGAAAGGGGTCCTGAGCGCACTATGCCTCTCGCTTTTTAAGTATCACTGCCTTTGAATGCACAAGCGTTAGATCCAAATGCTCAGACAGCCTCAAACTCGTGTACGCATCCTTCCAACTTGCGCGCGAGACCAAACCTGCCCCACCTCTTGACTCTCAACTCTGAGGAACTTTCCATCAAACAAGGATCGTACTATCAATTCCAAGGCGGTTATTGTATCATTTGAGCTGCTCCTCAAGGTTACGTTGGAAGCTTGCTTTCGATTAAGAGGAAGCGAAGGACGGTGTTTATAGCTATCGTAGGACACCTGCGATAAAGCTTCACCTCCGTTAATAAATGCTAGTTTATTATCCATAAACTCGTCAGTTCTAGTAAATCTCTTGAAATCTCGGTGTAGAAATTATTCCGCGTCTGGTAGCACAAGATTCTGTTGAGCGACGCCTCAAGGTGCAGAAATGGAGTACTATGTCACAACTACGACAACATTCTTGGTTAGATGTTCCCCATTAGTTAGGCGAGTTATATTCACTGACTGAGAAGTTGCAGTCTGTCTCTGCTGATGGGCACACTAGCTGTGCATTATTGAATTGTGGATGTCCTATAATTACCTTGTACAGAGAGCTGCTATGTAGACCTGACCAACTCGCTTAATTAGTCAATGGAACTTTGCAAGCTTTGTTTCCATTGGACGACATGTACGTAAGCCGAAATACTTACCAAGGAATCTACGTAGATGTAAATTTACACGTTTTTACTTTTAGCATCCGTTATTTGCTTCGAAGGTGGCCGATGCTATTTAGTGATGAGGAATAATTACAACACGGTTTTACTTGATATTAGTAAAAGTAGATGTTCAATATTGATATCAAATGATCATACTAGCGTTATTTAAAAACCACTGTGACATTCTGTAACAATTTCCGAGCATAAGTCTCACGCTGACTTTACGTAGCAAAGCTTCTATGTCGTAGGAGCGGACGCATTAGCCAAGAACTGGGAATTTCTGTCCTCGAATTCATGGCGTGTTTTGACGCTCAGCTCCAGCGCGTTGACTCATTAATAATTATCATTAATTTCAACACGTTGTACCGTTGAGTTTTCAATGCCTTATTACTAATGACCCGTGAGGGATGTGAGGCTTAAGTTTCCTTTTCAAAGGGAAGCACTACGTGGCTGCTTGAAAATCACTGCCTAAGCCGGGATTCGAACTTAACTTCCTAGCTGTGAGGCTATCACGTTAGCCAGTGTGCCATGGAGCCCAGAGTGAAAGTTTTTAGCAATGTGCTGCCAAAATGGTAAATATAAAAACTCTTATTGCAACTTTTAGAAATTTTGATATGAAAATTAATGTCATGCTGAAAAAATAATCACCTGCCCATGGAGGCACATTTGAACACAATTTTTAATCGGAAACTTTAATGCTCTAGTTAATATTTAGATATTTATCGTGGGTTAAAAATCGTACTCTGTGTCGATTTTGCGTTTCATTTGATCTTTAGGAAATATGCTAGAATACGAAATATCGTTTTGTAAAAACAGATAGTAACTATGAACGATATTGTCATTGTTGTAATATCACAAATGAGAATATGAAGATCAGACTAAATGATGGTATTTTCATACACATACCGAGTGTAAGACTCAGATTTTTCTAAGACATAGAACATCTTAATTAAGGTGGAACCAAACAGGAAAATTTTACAAAAAATTGCAAGCGTTACTAGTCGCCAACTTATTCACATAAAATTAACGTAATGAACATTTTCTCGCTAGAGCCCAATTAGCATTTCTTCAACTTTCACCATCATTTTCCCATCATGGCGATTTCGATATGCTTTGTGACTGTCTGTAGCACCGGTCCAAATTTACGTGGAAAAAGTAAGGAATTTTAATTTAATTTTTTTTAAAGGCGAAGTCGATAACAAAGCTATGGGTCATCTGCACTACTTCAGTGCGGCGGCAGAATGAGCAAAGTTTAATCGAGCTAATAATGGGCAGCTCTACGTCTTTCCATGAACATAGGTTTTTTATTTGCCAATAATTTTCCTACCCGAATGCTGTTTCTCAGGATTTGTTCGTTTCAACCGCTAACCAACTCTCATTCAGGGTGTTTTTGTTTTCCGTTTACCAGTTTACCAGCACCGCCGCGGAGCAAACCCGCCCCTAGAATTTCTTTCTTCGCAGGACAAATACGTTTTATTTTCTGAGTAGAATAATTTTTTTCGCCACATCCTGAATCTGAGACTCCAGCATCACAAGCTCTGAACGTACAAGTTTGATGAGCCCTCGTCTCCTGGCTCGACCGAGGCTCGAATTCTGGGCTTCATCTCGTGAACGGGCCTCTAAAACAACGAGATGCGCAGTGTGCAGATTTAAAACTTGATTTCAGAGCTATTAAACTGGACCATTAAAAGAGTTTTCAACTGACGACGGTGAATGACTGAATAGGAACGACATCGTTTGACAAAAGTAGGCAATCCATGTTTCGAATGATGCATGTCAGAGTTATACTTTTAAACGAAAGCGATTATCAAAGCTGCAGTTGCATCCAAAAGAAGAAAATGGTCAACAAACCTTTGGTTCTATCTAAGCAGTTGCATACAAAAGGAGAATATTGCCGAGAACAAACTTTTGGTTCTATCCAACCATAGTTTTATCAAAATTTCCAGAGCCCCAATTTACATGTATCATATCCCAGTTTTTCTTCCTAGAAGATCAAAAATAAAATTTACCCTAACGATACTGCATTTGCAAACATCAAACTTTTAGGTAAATTAATTTTGTCACAATCAAAGGTACACATCCTACATTATAATGAAATTTATCAAGAAGGCAATGAGAAACATCTTGTTGCTATAAAAGTTTAACAAGATCTAAAGCTTTAGAGTGGATACTCTAAAAATAAAGCTGCCATGATCAGTGAGTGATGGATTGGGCTTGTGATTTAAAGTACTTTCTGGTGTTCTTAAATCTGTGTTGGTTGACGGTACTATTACTTTGAAGTTTTCTTTGAGTATATGATGGTTTGTTTCTGTAACACGATCACTAATATGACTATTAGGTGGTGAGGCAAGAGGTTTTCCAGTGCGATAGGAGATCCCTTTATGCTCTGCAACGCGTGTGCGCAAATGACGTTTAGTCTCTCTGCAGTGGGTGACATCACACTGGCCACACGAGTACCAATACACGACGACGCTTTGCATTAGATTAGGAATTCGATCTTTTTACCGGGAAAGGGTAACAGTGCTGCGCTGGTACATGTTTTTTTTTACATATCTTATATTTGATTTTTGCAGCTTAAAATTTAACCGAATTCTCGCCCGCAACAAATGGTGTCCAACGTAAAGCTGCTCTTAATACTTGGATGGAATAATTAACGTTCTTGTAAGGAACTGATCATCGCTACGATTATTCGTTGCACTTTAATATGGGACAAGCCAACACTTTGCGGGCGTGCCTGTAGTTTATTTTGTGCTTTATATACTTTGTGTATGAAACTGTTTCGTGTGATGTTTTGTGAGTGATGTTACATGCTTTGTGCGATGTCTTGTGAGTGATGTTATGTGCTTTGTGTGATGATTTGTGTGCGATGTTATGTGCTTTGTGTTGTGATTTGTGTGCGATGTTATGTGCTTTGTGTGGTGATTTATGTGTGATGTTATGTGTTTTGTGTGGTGATTTGTGTGATGTTATGTGCTTTGTGTGGTGATTTGTGTGCGATGTTATGAGCTTTGTGTGATGTCTTGTGTGCGATGTTATGTGCTTTGTGTGACGCTCTATATGTGATGTTATGTGCTTTATGTGATGTTATGTGCTTTGTATGTTTTTGTTTTTCTGTTGAGCATTCCTGGTTACTTAGTTGAAGTCAGACTCCCGAAATATATGTCTTTAGGTGCTTGAAAACATGCGAATATAACAGGAGAAGAAGTATCGCATATGTTTTTTCATTTGTAGCTATTTCCGTAAAACCTAATAATGGAAAATAAACTTTCTATTATCGTTGATAACATGTTTATTTAGTGTATGCTTCTCATAAAAATATATAAATGAATTTCAATTCTAAAGGGAATGAAAAAAGTTTTATAGTTTATTCGAAAACACTCAGGCATTCGAGCACAATTCCACCTTCCGTTGCGAGACTTTGAACGAAAACAGCAATTCTTAGTTGGCAGGGCACGCGGTCCACTGGTCGACCGAGACGCTCTCGGTCTCTCTGCCTCTCCCCACACGGAAAAGAAGCAGAGAAAACAAGCACCAGTACCACCTACTTCACTCAGCCTCGGGCCCTCGCCCCTTCTGCTGTGAAGGATGCCTCTGCGTGAGGAGAGCTCGCTTTCCACAGCGGCCTTTGTTTCTTTTTGGTCACCAAATTAGCGTGATTGCGCCGAGCTCTCTGCGAGTGAAGCCTGGTCTGTGATGCCATCTACGGCTCTGCCTGTCCTGCTGGATTGCAATGAGAGTTCTGTGCTGGTACAGGGCATATGTGGTACTGCGTGGCGTATGTGGTAGTGCATGGCGTATGTGGTACTGCATGGCGTGTGTGGTACTGCATGGCGTGTGTGGTACTGCATGGCGTATGTGATACTGCATGACGTATGTGGTACTGCATGGCGTATGTGGTACTGCATGACGTATGTGGTACTGCATGGCGTATGTGGTACTGCATGACGTATGGGGTACTGCATGGCGTATGGGGTACTGCATGGCGTATGGGGTACTGCATGACGTATGTTGTAGTGCATGGTGCATGTTGTGGTGCATGGCGCATGTAGTGCATGGCGCATGTTGTAGTGCATGGTGTATGTTGTAGTGCATGGCGCATGTTGTAGTGCATGGTGTATGTTGTGGTGCATGGCGTATGTTGTGGTGCATGGCGTATGTTGTAGTGCATGGCGTATGTTGTGGTGCGTGGCGTATGTTGTGGTGCATGGCGTATGTTGTGGTGCATGGCGTATGTTGTGGTGCGTGGCGTATGTTGTGGTGCATGGCGCATGTTGTGGTGCATGGCGTATGTTGTAGTGCATGGTGTATGTTGTGGTGCGTGGCGTATGTTGTGGTGCTTGGCAGACATAGTAGACGTAGAGCTGAAAGAGCTGTTATCGTTGAAAGAATGCATTTTTTATTTTACAAGGATATTTGAAACCTGTCACGAATTTGACACAAAGATCATCAAATACTTCAATACCGATAAGCATCCCGACAGCGTTTGGACAACCCGACTTTTTAAGTTCTTTTCACCAACATCTCAGGGAAAGGAGCATATTGTGCCCCTGGCGACTTTGTGGCCAAAAGCTGCAGTTTTGCCTCCGCTCGCCTCAGCGACTCGCCGACCTCCCGTCACGCTGATCCCTGAGGGAACGCCGTGTCGGGCCCCTGCAAATATTATTCAGAATCTGGTTTTAGGGCTCGGGAATTATTAGGAGGGAAATGACTTATTTCTGAGGCGCAATATTTAATTCTCGGGGGGCTGCCGCTCGATAGATTTAGGGAATCTAAATGTCCAGTCGAGTGGAGTAGCTTTAATAAGTAATGTGTGGAATAAATTCTTTTGGTAGTCATTACTAAAATTGTCTGTGTTTATTTGAGGGGGAATTTCGCCGACGGAAGTTTCGCCGAGCAACAGCCTTTGGCCCGGTCAGTTTTATAAGCAATAAATGCAAAGATTAAGAAGGACCTCAAATGATATATTATATGAATTTAACCAAATGGTTGCAAATTTAGCGCAATATTTTCATTTTTGCAGTTCAGTTTATTTGCGACTTAATGAATGGCCCCCTTCTGTTTGCGCTGAACATTTTATAATAGTAATTCAATTATAAAAAATTAAGAGTCATCCTAATTTTTGTCTGTAAAAAAATTCTGGAGATCAGTTTTTTCGAAAAAGAATTTCTTCTTTGTCCAAAAAAGCATTGAACAAACCTTCTATTGACACAATGCCTGTTAAGTAACGAGAATCCTACGATTAGACGTAAATGCTTTAGTAAAATTGACCAAACTGAATTCACAGCCCAGCACCTGAACTTGCATTTATGAAGATCAAGTGTTGCAACATTACTTCAAGCTCGCCATTGTTCTTTGAGCTTCCCATTTGTTCATAGCGCTACAGAGTTCGTTGTAGCTATTAAATTCCTGATTTCGTAGCTATGAGGTGAAAAGTATATAAACGACCGGCATTGAATGGGTTCTGAATTTGACGAAAATAATCATAGAAGTACGGAAGCTGTGAGCTACTTCATTTTACTTCTATCGGGTCGAAACTTTTTCGACAGTCATGTTTCTACGAATCTTTTATATTTTTATAATGCTGATCATACAAATAAAAGGTGTCTCTGGCTAACGTTTATGCGAGGAAAACCATCATTTCTGGGTAAGACTCAGGGCTTCCTGTTCCTGTATCTTAATAAATCAAACTAGAAATGCCACACCCAATTGAGGCCTTCATCTCCCCACTCTGCCATATCCTTTCACCCACCACGATTGGGGAGAGTTCCATGTGCTCCATTGGGGAGAGTTCCACGTGTTCCATTCGGGAGAGTTCCATGTGTTCCATTCAGGAGAGTTCAATGTGTCCCATTCAGGAGAATTTGATGTGTTCCATTCAGGAGAGTTCGATGTGTCCCATTCAGGAGAGTTTGATGTGTTCCATTCTGGAGAGTTTGATGTGTCCCATTCTGGAGAGTTTGATGTGTCCCATTCAGGAGAGATCATGTGTCCGAGCATCAATTACTGAAGCTCGTAAGTGAAAATTAGAGGCTTTTTGAAAAACGTTCATGCACGCAACATCCCAAATTTAATATTCATCTCAAACGGTACATGAGATGATTGTCACTGATGATTTAATGTCATCAAAATCCTTTGAGGGTTGTCCTTTTCAATGATGTTTTTCTTGTTTCATTTCCATTAAGTTCTTATTTTCAATTTGTTCGATTATTTTCAATCATAATGACTTGGATAGCCCATCGCCAAGCTTGATCAGTATGTTCCGTAATCATTGATATCCGAAACAAAAAATCAGATTTGAGCTCCCAGAATGCGGCGTATCAGGATGTCATTGACGTTGTTGCAAGCTTTACAGAACTAAATTAATATTGTTACTTTTAAAATAAGTAGCTAAGTCTGAAATTGAAGTTATTTACGAAATACAGGGTGGCCCAAAAGTAAGGTGCCCTTTCATGAAATTGTGTCCTCAACATTTGTTAACGTATCAGTGCTACCGATATCAGTGAGGGTACCTACTTTTGGGCCACCCTGTATTTCTTAAAACCTACGGTACGATTTGTGTTCTCTATGCGTTTCACTCGATCAATTATGCTTTTCAGAGCTATTCACAGCTTCCATTCCGTTTTAAACATACTAACGTGAAACTCATTTTTTCAGAATTTTTGGACAATATACAGCGTTGCATTTTACTCTCTGCACTCGGAACGCGTGCATTTTTTTCAAAGGCACAGATTAAGTTTCAAGAACGAGCTGTTTACGCACGTTGTAATTTTAAATTCATGATTGGATTCAAGGTGCTATTTCCCGTTAGATGTGCGAATGCCCCTGACTGCATCTTCGGGATACCCGCTGTACCCAAAGCCCCTCGTGGTGGCGGCCGCATTCGATCAGGGCGGGCCTAGGAGGGTGAGGGAGATCCGATTGTGATTGATGAATTGCACTCGTTCGTTATGACAGGACTTTAAAATGGAAGGCATTCTAAACAACGCTAAAGGATCGTGGATCGTGCTTGTGAAGTCGGTGAGAGATCTATAAGAACAAAGATCTGTAAACAATGATGAATTTATGATTAGATCACAGAAAATAGAAACCGGAATTCACTTTCTATTAGAGGCGCACAGATTATATTTACGTTTTAAAAGACCCCTCAATCGTCGCCTTTTTTCAATATTATCAATCTATTAGTTCAACAGGCATATTGCAAAGCGGATATTCATACGAAGATTTAGATAAGAAGATTTAGAACGTAAATCCAGTGCTTCAGAAGCAAAGATGTGATATAATAAAGCGATGATAAGGAATGAGGATGTAATTTGATAAAAGGAACAAAAATGTGATGTGGAAAAGAGATGATAGGGGACGAGGATGTGATATAGTAAAGTGATGAAAAAGAACAATGATGTGATATAGTAAAGAGAAGATAAGGAATGAGGATCTGATATAATGAAGCGACAATAAGGAATAAAAACGTGATATAGCAAAGCTATGATCGAGAACAACATCAATATAAAAGAACATGTAATCGTGGAAGAGAAATGTGCGATCAGTCGAGAAGATCTGCTCTCGTGGATCAGCCAAGAAAACATGGATCCTAAGCCGTGATCTCACGAGAGAAGATCCAAGTTCAGACAAGATCTCCTCACAAGACTAGGCCCCTCCTCACAGGATGGACTTAGAGGCGGTCTACGAGCGCTACAGTGCGAGACTGCGCCTCACAGCCTCACTGGTGTCCTTCCTCCTCACCGCCTCTGCCTGTCTCAGCCTCTGCCTCCCGCCTCTCATAGCTAGTGAGGTGAGAGCAGCTAGTAAGGTGAGAGCAGCTAGTGAGGTGAGAGCAGCTAGTGAGGTGAGAGCAGCTAGTGAGGTGAGAGCAGCTGGTGAGGTGAGAGCAGCTGGTGAGGTGAGAG